>PVIU01007129.1:0-32979 GCA_004026605.1 Ondatra zibethicus | reverse complement strand
CTGACACAGCTCAATTTTGATATCCACCAAAGTTATAATGAAAAATACCTTCTTAGGATAATTGACCTTTGGAGTGTTGAAAAACCACGAAGGAAGATGGAACCCCATGCTGCTAAAATTGCCTCTGGATGTTGGAAACCCTTTATGATTAACCAGGAACATTTTGTTTATGTGCACATCAACATCCCTGCATCTCAGCCCAAGTGAGGTTTAGAACTGACAGTCCAATGATTTGCTTGCCAAGAGTCTGCCTTGGTCTTCTCCTCACTCCAATCCTTCCAAGGAGCTGAGAGAGCTCTTCCAGACTGCTGTAACACAGATAAATGTAAACCATTTTGTTCCAGCTGTCCCCGTATTGTCTGGCAATGGCTGGTTTTCTTACCCTTTTCTTTGACAACACTGAGGACAGAATCTTACTCTTCTGTCTCTCTTGTTTCAGTGCACAGATGGTCTCCAGGGCTGAGACCATGGAGAACCACATGAAGCCAGTAGGTTTTTGTCGTAGTGTCTTTGCAGACGGAGAGAGTGGCTGTCCTTACATTTTTCACCCTGCATCTCTCTCTCCCTTCACTCTAACATGGGCTGAGTGTCCATGACATGAAGAAACACTATAACCTGGAGTTTAAAATACACTTTTTAAACTATGATCCATCATGGGAGACCAGAAGATAGTTGCTATAGGAAGGATAGTTCTCAGAATGAACATCTCATGTCATGCGGTTGCCATGTCCAGGTGAGGAGTGGGAACAAGAGGGGAGCAAGGGGAGGAACAAGAGGAAAATGTCTGCAAAAACGTGTGATACGGTTTCTATAGAAAACGTTTTGGTGAGGCAGGAGGGGTGGGTTTAGGAATAGTCAGTTTAAGTAATGTCCCAGGCTTGTAGCACAGGGCAGGGACCATTTTTAGTTCGCTGGGATCCTGGACTGGGATAGCCAGGACAGTAGATAGTAGCACTAGAAGAACCTAGTAAAGTGGGTTATTATCTGGGCTCAGAATGGTTGGTTTGCATAGAAAAGGCAGCTGTATAGTTCTCTACTTTCTCTAACAACTGAATGCCCCTGCAAAGGGCCATCCTTAAGGGCAAGGAAGTCCTTACTGTGTAAAAGCAGCAGAATAAAAGGTATGCACAGGACAGGCTTCCCCAAGAGTTTGCCCTTGCATTGCCACATACAGGTTTGTGCCATAGTCAGATTGGACTTTGAATTCTTAACTCATTAATTAATTAATCTTTGACACAGGGTCTTCATGTATAATCCAGGCTGGTCTGGAACTCATGATCCTTTAGCCTCTCTCTGCTGGGATTAAAAGCGCTTGCCACCCTGTCGATTATGGAGGTCTTTCATGCTGTAACAGGCTTTCTGTGCCGTTACATGGATCTGAACAAAGAGCCTAGCACATGTGAGTGTTCAGCAAAGGACAACTATATGTTCATTCAAATATGGACATGAGAATTTTGATAACATGGCCTGCATGCCCTGCATGGTTATGCACACATGACAGGGCAGATTAAGGGCAAGGCAAGCCTCAACTTGAATGGAGAGAGTATTTCAATGCCCTTTTGAAAATGTCCTCCCTTTTTGGCCATTTTGTATATTATTCTGAGCAATCCTGCTGAAGATACTAGCTGCCCGTGGAATCCCAAGTCTCCCTGGAGGCTCCCCAAACTTCTGGCTTTGAATCAGGTTAAAAAATAACCCAAGAACCTTTCTTCCCTGGGGAGAATAACTTTGCTATTGTCTTCATAGAAGTCAAGAGATACAGAGGATTGTATGAAGAAAGTTTCTAGAACATTCCAAAAGAAGTTAGATTGTGTGGCCTTGCAAATTTCAGAATAAATCTGCTTTAGGTTGGTATAGTGACAGCAGGAACTTCCACTGTGACATCAAGTACAAATGAAATTGTCACCTTAGGGCACATTAAGGAAACTCTAATATAACCTATTAACTCCATTAAGTCTTAGCTTTCATCTGTCAATGTGTAGAAAATGGAGTGATGGAGAGTTATTGGCTTCAGATCTCAGTCTCCTTACCTGGGGAGGCAACAGTAGATTCAGAAAGGAAGGAAGCTATCACAAAAGCTGCACTATATGGGTTGCAAAGAATAGCTACCTTGTTTTCAAAGAAGACAAACACTGAACTTTCTCCAGGGACTTCTCCATAGTCTCCTGCTGTCACTCAGAGTGAAAAAGGATGTTGATCAAGCATCCCAGGACAGCTAGCGGCTTTCCCAAGGGGCCCTCTTCAGGTGCTGAATGTGAATCTTTGCCAGATGATGTTAGAAGAGCTGCATTGCCTAAATTGGAGCTAAGTGCATTAGCGTCTATAGTGTGGGCACCTGGAACCTTCTTTAAAATGTCTCTCATTGAAGCTGCAGAAACACTACTTTGGAATCTTCCATTATATTCTCTCTTGGACTAAATGCATCCATGCACTTTGGAATAATTATAGTGAGTTCATAAATCCTGGCATCCTAGATACTCAAAGCAATGTTAATATACACTAAGTGGTATCTTTATTCTTCAATAAAAACCTTGTGTAGTTTTAAAAAGACAACATCCACAATACCATTTTAAGTGACCTTGCATTGTGGAGATTATTGACAGACTACACAATACTCAGTAGTCATGACCTTTGGAAAATTACTTTCTTTATGAGACAATTTATAACTTATAAAATGTATTAGGTGTGTAATGTTTCGATTTATCCCTTTACTCTGTCACCGGTTCTTTTTATTGAATTAAGTAGACTCAGCACATAGATAAGCTTCCAGAGTCAAATGGCTGTATGCTTCCCAAATAGCTTCCTGGGGTCAGGGATAGGGGAGGGGAAGATAGAGCTGGGGAACTGCACTGCACCTGTGTACCTGCTGTGGCTCTGATCTGCCTGTCTTGTTCAGTGATGACTGGTAAGTGACACAGAAGGGGGTACAGGAACCACGCTAGGGAGCGTCTTACAATCATTGATTGTTTTAATAACCTTCACATTGACTATAGGAGACAGGAGCTGTAATAACCTCTGAGTCATACATGAAGACAACGAGGCACCACTTGAAGTTCAATAAATTACCAAGGTCATACCTACCCTCCCAGGAGTCAAACTTCAATGTGAGGAAACTGTTTGGTTATTTTCCTTTATTAAATAATGGAAGTAAATAGCTACTAACATCTATGGCTCCATAGGACTGAGAAGGATCTATTCCCATTTATCCCTAACCAAGGTCCACATGGGAATATATTTCAACTATTTTTATAATAAACTTATTTATAAGAAAAAATATGACTGAATTGGAATTTTCTTTTCTTCATCAGGTTTAGTGCTGGAGACCTTCCTTTTATGATGAATATATATATATATTTATTTTCCCTATACACGTTTTCATCCCAATACCTCTTCATTATCTAGTCATAATTTGCCGGTTAGCATTTCTATATAAATGATGTATTCTGACAAATGTAATGATCCCTTTCTCTTCCTCATGTGATGGAGACTCTTCAGCTGACATTTACTAAATTACACAGTCACTCATTTATCTACGCAACCTTTTAAAGTTAGTCCTCAAATGTTCTAATGAATCTGCTAAAATCTGAGAGTCCCCTGATGGTCTACATGTGACATCATTCTCCTCAAAGGTCACTCTCTTTGGTTTTGTTACCCAAAGAACTGCTTTGCTTTAAACCCACCATGAATATTTCCTCTGCCACGGTCCTCTTAGGGGCCTCTCCTTCCTGCATCTAACATTTTTACTTCCATGTTTGTTTATGGTAACTCCTATCTTCCTGTGATGTCTTTATAAAAATAGACAATAAAGGATATTTGTATTGTTAGAAACTCCTTTATATATTTAGAGACCAGCCCTTTGGTTTTTGTTCATTTTTTTTGTCTTACTCTGTTTTGGTATGTTCCTTGAGAATTTGTCACATGTAATCCAGCCCACTCTGGAACTCACTCTGCAGTCAAAGCTGGCCTTGAACTCTTGATCCTCCTGCCTCTACCTTCCTAGAGGCTGGGATCACAAGCACACACCTTTATTCTGAGTTCAGTACCTTATGAGATGTGCTAGTGAACGTTTTCTCCCTTTTCCCTCTGTTGGTTGCATTTCTCTTGTTCAGACTTCAAATCAATGTTGTCCCACTTGCTCTATTTTGAGGTTTGTTAGATGTACTCTTGGTGTCCTCTCCATGGAATTCTGCCATTGTGAAAGGATGCAAAATTTTCCCTAGTACTTTTCTTTTGGGAGTTCTGCACTGTCAGCTCCTTTGCTTATGCCTTGAATCCATTTTGAGCTAGCTTCGGTATATAAAATAAAATAAGGGTTCACCTTCCCTTATTTGACAGTAGAAGTCAGGTTTTCTCAGCCTCGGCTGTTGAGATTATCCTTTCTCCATTAAGTGTTCTTGATTCTCCTGCTGAAGAGCAATTGACTAGACATGGAAGAGTTATTTCTGGGCTGCATTCTATCTTACGGGTGTGCATGTCTGCCTCCATGCCAGGCCTATATCACTGCCAGTCTGCAATGAAATGTAATGTGGGAAGGGCAAGGAAGTTCTTCACCTTCACTTCTTTTTAAGACTGCTTTGGCTCTTCAGCCTTCATGGTTCCAGATGTGCGGTAGCGCTGATGCATCTGCTCCTATAAAAATGTTTCTGGAACTCTTTATATTGCTTTTATAGACAGGGATTTTCACAATATTAATTATTTCAACTCATGAGTGTGAACTGTCTTTCAACTTCTTTGTATCTTTTTAGATTTCTTTTATCTATATTCTGTAGACTTCGGGAAAAAGTCTATTCACTTACTACTTAAGATGATTCCTAAATATTACATTCTCTTTGGTGCTATCATATCTGTCTTATTTAGGTTTCTTTGCAGTAAACACCATGATCAAAAACAACTTGGAGAGGAACAGGGTTCATTTCTACTTATAGCTTATATTCACTCATGAAGGAAATGGGAAATCAGGATGAGAACTCAAGGCAAGAAACTGGAGGCAGGAACTGATGGAGAAGGCATAGAGTAATGTTGTAGGTGGGATATTTTGTTGAGACCACTGACTCTCCACTGCTGGTTCCCCAATACACAACACGGAAACTTATTATTATAAATGCTTGGCCAAAAGCTTAGACTTGTTACTAACTAGCTCTTACAACTTAAATTTAACCCATATGTATTAATCTACATGTTGTCGCATGACTCGTGGCATTTGCCTGTGCTCTTCCCTGACTTGCTCCCTCTTCATTTGGCTGCCCACCCCACCCTTCTTCTTTCTAGCATTCTCTCAGTATGGCTCTCCCACCAAATCTTTTCCTGCCCAGCTATTGGCCAGTTAGCTCTTAAACCAATGAGAGCAACACATCTTCACAGTGTACAAAAGATTATTCTACAGCAGAATGCCTTTTATTGACTTGCTTCCCGTGACTCATAGTGTCTGCTTTCTTATACACCCCAGGACCATATGCCAGGGACTACTCACATTGAGCTAAGCCCTTCTGTACCAGTCTTTAATCAAGAATGTAACCCACAAGCTTGCCTACAGACATCTAGGTTCTCTATTTCTGGATGACCCTAGTTTCTGTCAAGTTAACAAAAACCTAATCACCACAGTACTGTTTTCCTTATTTTCTTTTTAAATAGTTCAATAGTAGTGTATAAAAATAGATAGATAGGCCAGGAGATGTTACATCTCATTCTGTAGTGCTTGCCTTGTCAGAGGCCTTGGCTGGGTCCCCAGGACTGGGAGCAAAATGATGCAGCTGAGGATTTGAATAGATATCTCTAAAAACATTACCAAATGGTTCTTAGAGTTATATAAAGATCCCCAATGTCTTTAGTAATTAAGAGAATGCCAAATATATGGCATTATGCTGTAGGCCCATAACCTTAGCTACTCTTGAGACTGGGTCAGGAGTTCAAGGCCTGCCTGGGTTAGAAAAGTTCAAAGCCTGGGCAATCCAATCAGCTCCTGGCTCAGAATCAGTAGTAAGACAGAAGGCTGGGGATAGGTAGTTCAATAACAGATCTCTCCCTCTCTTTCTCTCTCTCTCCCTCCCTCTCTCCCTCCCTCCCTCCCTCCCTTCCTCCTTCCCTCACTCCCTTCTGGAAAAGATTCCTCTGCTTAGCCTTAGCATGGTCTGCATGTTCTTAGCTACCCTGGAACTCAGTCTATGGATCTCTGACAATGATGATAAAATCTAATATTACTCATGTCTGTCAGAATGGTTACCATAAAAAAAGAAAAGAAATAGCAAGCACTGGCTAAAACTTAGAGAAATTAGAATTCTTGTATGTGGTTTAAGTGAATGTTATTACATAGCAAAACATTTATGATGAACGGTGTGCATATATTTCAGAAAATAAAACAGTATTACCAGATAATATAGAGGTCACAGTTCTGCATTATTTATTCAAAAGAATTGAAATCAGGGACCAAAATTATATCAGCCCCATATATATATAATGTATCACACGCATATATATAGCTATACATATAGTATATGTGAGAGAATAATAATTCATCATTGTGCATGTGTCTTGGGGGCACTGTGATTAAATGTAGTGTGTCAGTCACAGGAAGACAAATATAGTCTCACTTTTAGGAAATATCTACCTAAATTCATAGACCCAAAGAATGAAATAGATACAGGCATATGGCTTGGTCTGTAAGAGTAAGTGTTTGCCATGCCGTGCAAAGCCCCAGCATTGTTGTAGAAGTGAAGCCTGTCACCCAAAGCCGATAACCTCTGTACTGAGCAGAGACGGGGGATCTCTGTTGCTGGTGTTCTAATGCTCTAGGCTTGATGAGAGACCCTATCTCAAAAAAGGTAAGGTGGGGAGTGATTAAAAAGGACACCTTATGCTGACCTCTGTTCTCCACATGTACATGCACACACATGTCCAACCCCCCCCCACACACAACATGGGATGCCATAGAAACCAGACATTAGTGGCACACGCCTTTAATCCAGGCCCTACAGAGGAATATACGATGTGAAGAGACAGCTCTTACACAGTCTCATTCTGAGATTGCTGGAGGCAGGATCACCATTTCGAACAGAGGTCAAGGTAAGAGTCAATGGCAGGCTCTTTTGTTTTTTCTGACCTTCAGGTTGAACCCCAATTTCTGTCTCTGGGTTTTTATTAATCATTCTCCAAGCTACCACACAGACCAGCATCCAGGGCTTTGAGTTAGTCCACCACAACATCAAGCCCATCTATAACCTGTCAGAATGTGTGAAGGGACTGATTCAGTGAACCATAGCTGCAGTGTCTCGATGACTTGGGGCAACAGCAAGATAACTGAGAGGAGTCTCTGCACCAGGAGTTTCTGTGAGTGTCCAGTGTTGATGGTGTACCAGGAGCCAGAGACCTTGAACCACACCAACAGCCCATGGCAATGAACATTTGCAAGTAAAGCTGAGTGGTCTTCAAGCATTCTTAACACAATAAACAAACATCCCAAAGGAGGAAAGAAAGAAAGAAGATTCTGGTTTAGTGACTATCACATTACCAAGGACTTGGCTAAGTAAGACTTGTAGGTGGAAGTCAGATAGATGCTGTGTCATTCTCATCTGTGCTGCTGTTAAAAAGTCCTTTGTCATTTTCTTTCTTAGATATGATGCAGCTTTTCTGTTTTGAAATCTTTAAGGGCTTTCTTTCTTTTCCTCCTTCTGGAAAAATTCTAAGATGTGTGTGTGTGTGTGTGTGTGTGTGTGTGCATGTGCACACATGTGTGCCCCTGTTTGTTGGTGTTTGTATGTCTATCTGTAGATATCTGTGTGCATGTGTCCATGTGTTGGTGTGTGTATGTGCAGTGGTATGTGTCTGTGTATATACAAGTGTTTATCTGTAGATGTGTACTGGTATGTGTGTCTGTGATGTGGGATTCTCCTCTGTATGTTGTGAATATCATTGATTACTAAAGAAACTGCTTTGGACCTATAGCAGGGCATAAAAGAGGTAGGCGGGAAAAACTAAACTGAATGCTGGGAGAAATAAGGTAGAGTTAGCCAGAGGGGAAATACATGAGTTGCCAGCTGGAACCTTGCTGGTAGGCCACGAACCTCATGGTAAAATATAAACTAATAGAAATGGGTTAAACTGAGATGTAAGAGATAGCCAATAAGAAGCTAGAGCTAATAGGCCAACCAGTGATTTAAGTAATATAGTTTCTGTGTGATTATTTCGGGTCTAAGTGGCTGGAAACAAATGAGCAGCCTTGTACAACAAATGGGCACTCCAATGTGTGCTAGTGAAATCCACATAAAACCTGAGAGAGCTTGGAAAGGAATTCTAGACACTAAAAAACAAAGTTTAGCCTCATTTTTTTTTTCTGGATGGGCTCTACTTGCTGGCAGCAAGAGAGGTTTTCCTGATTCAGAGGTAGCAAAAAAAAATGTTTCAAAATGGCAGCTTCCTGGGCTGTGTTGCCAGCATGAACTTTTAGTCTGTTGGGAGATCCTGCTACAGAGCATTTGAATGGCATTTGTGGGCCTGCACTCAGGGTTGGGAGGAAAGAGGAAAGTAGCTGAGACCATGCCTGCGACTCAGCACTCGCTACCTGGACAGGCAGCAGAATCAGGTCTACTAGGCTTGCACATGCAGGAGAGCATCACAGATTCCTACTGCCACACACAGAGATAGTTCTAGACCATGCAGTGTGCTACATGGCAGATTTAGCTTTTACTTAGATAAAAGGGGTTTATATGCTGCACGGTGCTTCCCAGAGTTGAGGTGGTGAGAATGGCTCCCACAGGGCAGTCTCAGAGGCAGCAAACATGCTTCCTCTATGTTGGACTGGGCAGAGCCAACAGGCAGGGCTGTGTCAGCACTAGTCATGCCTGCTTAGCATAAGGGGGGGCTCTTCTGGTCAGAAAATAATTACAGATACACAATAAAAACAGATTCAGATTTTTTTAAAAAGACCTCTAAATGAGTTATAGTGTGTTTAAAAAATGTATATAGACCTGGGAGAGAGAAGAAGAGTAAAGAGATAATAAGATAAATATTGAACTTGTAGAAAAAGTAATAGAGTAAGAAATATAAGCCACATAAAGATGGAATATACATAGAGAGTCTGGATTATGTATATTATCGTGTTTTCTTTGAATTTTTTGACTGTGAAGAAGCTAAGTACAGAGAGACATTTCATTGTATTGGCTGCTAAGCTAATCCAACCTATATATTTTAAAGGTATCTTGATTTCAAAATATGGGTCTAAGGATATGTTGCTTTGGAAAAGAGGTTCTTCTTTTGTTTCCACAGAGGATGAAAGCCTGTGGAATCCTTCCAGACTAATGTGGTTTGATAGACCAAGACCCCCTGAAAGGTTGGCATAAACACCCCCAAAAATTACTTTGCCCAAAAAAAGCAGAGAGAACTATACCCAAATTCCCTAAATGATTGTTTATAAATGTCTGTTTTCATTTAAAGGGGGATATACTATAGAGATTTGCATTGGTAGGGATCTTGGTTTATTGGTACAAATTTAAGGTTAATTTTGTTATATGTATATTTCTGCTCTATAAGTTATTGTGTTTGTGCATCTCATTTAAAATGTAATATATAATTAAAAATATAGGTTAATAGAGAGTCATCTATAATAACCAAGCTTGTAGTCATGTTAGGTAGGTTTTCTAGATATATAGAGATTTATTTAAGCTAGATAGGTATTCTTCAAATCTTTCAGAGACCTTCAGAATGTGGTATTTAAAATGTTTTAAGACTCAATGACAATATTCTGTACTTATGTAACATTCAAAACTATGTAAAATAATCTGTAATGAAAGACAATTAGTAGGTGATCGACCTAATGGGGATTAGGAGACAGTGACAGACCGGAAAGCTTGTAGAAACCTCTCTGGACAATAGAAATGGTCAATACATTGCTTGTGAAGGTGGATTCAAAGATGAAATATGCTTTTAAGACACTGTAACTTAAAACTTTAGTATACACATCTTATTTAAATATGTAACCTGCCAAATAAAGAAAACTGTCATTTCTTATTTTATCATAAAAAAAAGAAGTTAGGACATGAAAAGTCCTAACTTTTCATGACAATGAGACACATCTGCTCCTGGCAGGACCAATTATTTCAAGAGGAAGAGGGGCATTGAAGAGATTTCCTATGGAGTTTACTAGCCATTTGGACAAGAAGCTGCTCTTGCCTGAACTGCTTGATATGCTGTGTGAGCTGGACATGGGAGACCCATGGAGAAATGACTGCTGAAATTTCCCCAAGAAGGTGAGACAGTCACTTGGGGTTCCTGCTTTATAAAAGTGTCTGCAAGACATTCTGGAGGACACAGAAGAAAGTGACTGACAAATTGCCAATATCGGTGGAACTGTCTTTGAAATTTCCTGCTTCATGGAAAAGTCTGCCAGATACTATGGGCCTGTGATCTGAAGATTGGATGCCCCAACGATACAGAAGAACTTTAGGTGACTGTCCATGTAGCAAGATGTCTATGTCAATTCTAGAGTTTGGAAGTTGCTTACAACGCACCTCCTTAACTTAACTTAACTTAACTTAAGTAATATTATATCCTTCTGGAGTCTTTGATGAAGTTGAAGAATAGATAGTTATAAGTATAGTTTTCCTTAGTTATGATAAAAGATAAAGTAGATATAAGTATTGTAACTATAATTCTTGCTTGATACCTGTATTTTTATATGTAATTTTTCTGTGTTAAAGTTAAAACCCTCCTTTTTATTTAAACAGAAAGGGGAGGTGACATGGGATTCCCCTCTGTTTGCTGTGAATACTATTGATTAATAAAGAATCTGCTTTGAACCTATAGCAGGGCAGAACAAAGGTAGGTGGGGAAAACTAAACTGAATGCTAGGAGAAAGGAGGTGGAGTCAGAGAGATGCCATGTAGCTGCCAGAGAGAAAAGGCATGAGCTGCCAGCTAGAACCTTGTTAGTAGGCCACAAACCTCATGGAAAAATATAAACTAATAGAAAGTGGTTAACTTAAGATGTAAGAGTTAGCCAATAAGAAACTAGAGCTAATAGGGCAAGGAGTGATTTAATATAGCTTCTGTGTGATTATTTCAGGTCTAAGTGGCCAGGAACAAATGAGTGGCCTCATACTACATGTCTGTATATATGCGTGTGTATGTACATTTGTGTGTGTACTTGTATATGTTTGCAAATGTGTATAAGGTGAATTTTTTGTCTATTTTTTCCCTGGAAATCTTTTTTCTCTCCTTGTGGTGATTTCTATTCTTCAGTAGTGGGGAAAAAAAGACCTTTTTTCTTGTTTTGTTTTAAAAAATGATTTATTATTTGTGTGGATGTATATGCATGTGTGTATGTCTGTGTGATGTATGAATGGAGGTCACTGGACAGTTTTCAGGAGTTGTTTCTCTCCTCCTATTATGGGTTCCAAGCACAGAACTCAGATAATTAGGCTTGTGAAGCAAGCACCTTTACTAACTGACATTTTTCATTGTTACTGTGTTTCTTTAAAAGTATCCATTTTGGAGATTATAGCTCTGGAATTTCATCTCAAAATATTACTGTTTTGCTAAAAAAATTATTATTTTTATGAGATTTAAAAAATATTAGCACCTTAGGTCATTATAAAAAGAATTAAGTACTGCTGTAAGGACCAGTTTTCAGCAGCTCAGGAATTGAAGGGAAGCCACAGACTCTGGACACAGTTGAATTTTCTATCTGAGTGAGTAAAACAAAATTCTCTGGTGCCATAGGAAAAGGGAAATACACACACACACACACACACACACACACAAAAAAAAAAAACACATTTCCAACGTGTCATGATCTCACGTAGGGTGCTGATGAATGACAAGCCAAGCAGGTCAGAAAATCTGAAGAGGAGACAAATAGTAGGTGAAATACTGGACAAACAGACACATGAAGACTTTTCTGAAGCCCAAAGCTTAGTCTTCATTTTGTTATTCTTTCTGTTGCTTGTTTTTACTCTATTCTTTTCTGTTCTGTTCTTCTACCCTGATGTTTCCCTTCTTTCTCTTTCTTGATGACTTACTTCTACTCTCTTTATTGTTTCCCTTACAACTTATATATCCCAGCAAAATCTTTGGAGCAATGTTAAAATTAAAGTATGGTTTCATTCTATATTTTAAGTGAATGATTACAATGAACACAAGTAAAAACAGCACATTTTTCAAATCCCTTACATGATTAAACATTTTACATATTACAAGTGAAAAACAAATTATCCCCTAGAACTCACATACATTCATGTCCAAGAAACTTGTTATAGATTAATAGAGTATAAGCGAACAGGGTATTTTCTCAGCCAGTTCTTTTACTGGCAGGCTGCACTTTGCAGTTACAAAGAAAAGACCAATCATTTTATTATTTAAAAACCTTAAAAGAATCACAAATCTAAACCTTTATATATGAAAAATTGTCATTTTTACTTTAAGTTCTCAAGGTGCATTCCCACTCATCAACATTTTTTAAATTAAATCATATTAGGAAGCTGATGGCAGAAATGGGAACAAGGAATTAATCATTGCCTTTGACCACTAACCTATCCTAGCAAGAAAGATATATCAGACAGTAATTGATTTACTATCATTGTTTCTATTTCTTGACCTCAACGAGTCCCTAGCTCAACTATTAAGAGTGTGTCTTTCTAAACTTGAAATTATTCTCCAAGATTTTCTACCTCAAAACCATTATCAAAAACATCTGAACCTAATCTTAACATATTTAAAGCTTTGTTTTAGCTGTGATCCACATGAAACCTGTAAACACATCTCCCAACATTAAGATTAAAAGAACTTGAGCTAGCCAAGCTTCTGGGACTCAAGTGTTTTCCTTAATTAGTAACCTAAGCCTCAGTCTATATGGCTCTTCAAGAGAAACTCAAGAGTCCTAGCTGGGTGACACTTAACTGTTTCTATTTTCTACCCTTATGCAGCCCCTGCTCTACCAAGGGTGGGGCAACACTACATTCTACCTTTACCTGTATTGATTCTTCCACTAAATTAACCTCTATCATAATCCCTTACTATATTTGTTAGAAACCCTTAGTCATCAAAATTCTATTTAAACTAACACTATTATTGTATGAAATCATTACTTCAGTTAAACAATACAGCTTAAGAGGAAATCATCTTCATAACAATCCACAGGTAACAATGCCCAGTAGAACAGAATATTTCCATGAGATAATCATACTATATTAAAGTAGTGGGGATCCCCTACACCCATTCACACCATGCCAGATACCAGAGAAAAATGGCAGTAGCAAATATGGAAAGGCATAGTGGTAGCAAGAGGCATTCTGGAGCAGAAACCCTATCTGAGATTCACCCATCAGTGCCTTGCATTCTGGTGGCCAAACTTCTGCAGCTCAAGTTCCACCTGCTGCTCCTTGGCATGGCCACAGCAATTAGGTTTCGTCATAACATTTTTCAAATAAAACTGGCTTTCCTCCCACATCTTCAGTAGCTTTCTTTCCATGGGTGTGTCATGTGTGACTTTGATATTTCTCATTGTGACCCCCCCCTCTGGATTTTTGAAGATTCTTTGATCAAAAAAAAAAATTGAAACACTCAAAACTTTCTAAACTTTAAACAATTCCAGTGATGTAAGACTTCAATTTTTAGAAGTCTCTCCCTGACATCCCTGTGAAGCAGTTCTGCTGGCAAAGTGACTTTTTTTTTTAAATCTCACAGGATAAAACAGATTTATTGCCAATTTGTTTTACTTTCATTTGTCTAACTCATGCTCTCTGTGTAAATGGAGGCTTCTCTGTCCCATCCTGTCCTTCAGTCATTTCTAAATAACCACTCAGAGGCCCATATATGACAATTCTGTTGAACTTGTCCATATTGGGTTTTGTATTCTAAGTTGATGAGGATGACTCACCAGGTCTATTCCTCTTTATTAAGCCAAGCATAATTTACAGTATAGAGAAATATTCCACAGCATTTCCCCATCTTTGTCTAAATGAAAAGGAAGATTTTAAATTTAAGATAATAAAATTATTTACAACAAAAACAGTTATTAAGCAAGAATTACAAGCATAATATCCAGTCTGTTTGTCTTTAATAAAATTGGAGAAAATATTCAATTACCTATCCTGTCTTGGTGAGTCTAAAGTTTTGCATCTAATTTATCTTTTATCATAACTAGAAAAACTGTAACTATAATTACCTAGTCTTTAAGTCCATCAAGGACCTGAGAAGGAAACAATATTACCTGCGTATGCAGAAGTACAGGCAATCAACTTCCAAAAGATTGAGAAATGACAGAAACAGCTGGTAGCCTGGACAGTCATCCAGGTTTTCTTTGTCATGTTGGAGCATCTGTCTATGCCCTACAGGCCAAACCTATCTGAAGCAGGGAATTTTGAAGGACTGTCCTACCTTGTCTTGGCAACACTTGGCAGTTACTTTCTTGTGTCCTTCTGGTCCAGTTTGGAAAGTACTTGTCAGGAATTGAAGTAAAGACCCTTGCTTTGTCCACATGGCTAGCTTTTGCCATAAAGAAAATAAACTTCGTGTGGAGTTTCACTGATGCCCATCATTTCCTCTAGAGTACATTGGTGCTGCCAAGAGCAGATGTGTTTCACTCTCATGAAAAGTTTAAGTCATTATAACATGTTAAATGCCATATTATTGTGTGATCTTTTTGCTTTTCTTTACTTTTTGGTGGGGTCCACCACCCGGCTCCCCAATAAATCACACACAGAGGCTTATTCTTACTTATAAATGGCTGGCCTTAGGTTGGTTTGTTTCTTGACAGCTTTTCTTAACTTAAATTATCTCAACTATCTTTTGCCTCTATGCTTTTTTACCTTTCTCTTACTTCTGTATATCTTACTTTCACTCTTACTCCATGGCTGGCTGGCCCTTGCTCTCTTTGTTCTCTTGTTTAGTCCTCATTCTCGTTTCTCCTTCTTTTTATACTCTCTGCCTACTAGTACTGTCTATCCATTGTTCTGCCTCACTATTGGCCATTCCTTTATTAATCTTTTATTTAATCTCTTTATTAGGACCATCTAGTGTTTTAGATAGGCTCAGTAACTCAACTTCACAGAGTTAAACAAATGCAGCATAAACAAAAGTCATACACCTGAAAATAATATTCCCCAAGCCATATTCTATAGGTCTTTGGAGTGTTTGAAGAATCTATCTGAAATATATGTTTATATATCTAGAAAACCTAACTAACATGATTATAAGTTTGATTATTATAGATGACTAACTGTAATTTTGTAAATCTTTCTTAATTAAACATTACATTTTAATTGAGCTGCATAAGCACAATATCTTAAACAAGAGTAGAAATATGCAGAGTATAACAAAATTAACTTTAAATTTATATCAATAAACTAAAATCTACAACAATGTAAAGTATTTTTAGATTAATAGTTGTTTTTTGGATTTTTACATCATTTCTTTATCATCTCTGCTTTTCCCTGTTTCTATGAGCTTTTCCACTCCTCAGAATCTTGTTGTCATCTCTTCCACTCTTTCTTGTCTCCTTTTCCTTCTGGTCTTAGAATAAACTGTTAAATTACTCTATTGTGGCTTAATTAAAGTTTACTATGGAAAGAAGATGGCAATACTGGTGAGATTGCATTTTTTGCCAGGCTTTCCAACTTTTTGAGTTTGTGCCCCACAGCCCTATGTAGTGGGAGGAGAGAAATGGCTCCTACAAGTAGTCTTATGATATCCACATGTGTACCAGAGAGTATGCAAGCCACAGGCATACAGATACCCAGACACATATAACAGATAAACACATGGATCAATATTTTAAAAGAAGAAGTGAATGAATGTGGTTCACAGTCCATGACCCACCATAATCTTTACTGTCTCTCATTTTCTTTTAAAATAGACTCTATTTTGACAATGTTGTGTTATTTTTCAATATGCACTTCCTGCATTAGTACACTGCCTTGCAGTTTTCTGACCCATTGAGATTGAAGATGAATGTGTCCACAAGCACACTGGTTTCTATTCTTATAGGTACCCATTGTCCAAAGTTGAGCTAAATTATTCACACCTGGCAGATGGAAACAACTTCCTCCTGGGAGTTTAATTACCATGCCCAGGATCACTCAGCCAAGTTTCTTTAACTTCTCCCTTATTGAATTTTGCTTCTCTTATCCTCCAAATCTCAAGTCTCATTTGTGATAATTTCATGAAATAAGTAGAGGAAAGAAGAGGCAAAAGAAATGGATTTCAAACACATGAAAGTATAAAATTTCAAACTTAGGATTTTGTAATGTTTTGATATACCAGACAATAGACTTTCACCATCAGGGTGAGCAACAAGGAGTCCACTGAGATGCTGGAGTCATCTCATGGCACCAGTGTCTGTAGGAACATTTGAGAGTGGTGAGGGAGAAATCCCACACCAGGAGGCAGTGCTAACATATTCAAGTGCTTTTCTGCTCCGTACATGCCCATGGTGTTACCTGAAGCAAAACAACAGCCCCGTGGCAGGGATTTCTACACCTCTGGATCTAACTCAATGGAGCTTATGAATATTTATGGCAACGTGGCTTCTTTAAAACAACAAGTCCCTTCAAACAACTTGATCTCTTTTCTTCAAAGACCATTTTCTGAGGCCCAGGGGCCTGGGCACTGACAAGGCCGCATGCTGTGAGCTGGACGGTCAGTGACAGGTGGCCAGGGTTCTTGTCTTCCTATCTCTGGCTGGCCACTGAGCCCTCTGCAGGAGCCCACACAGGCTGGAAAGTGTCTTGGAGGCTAGGGCCCAAACTGAGCACAATAGGAATGACATGCCCCCCCTTCCCACTCCCCTCTTTTCAGATGCTCTGGCTCTAATCCCTAAACTCCACTGACAGAGCTGTGCCCTCTGCTGCTCATTCTGCTTCCAAGGCTTGCTGGGGTAGAGAGACAGTTCAGTGGGAATTGTGACCCTGGCACACTCTCCTTCAGCAGCCTGAGAATGTTCATTCCAATCCCATAAGATTCCTTAAGTTCTCTAAATTAAAGACTGCCCCATGCCTCACTGAATGCACGCTTAGCCATTCAGTGCATTGCCCTGGCTGAGTGTGCAAGGTTATTTGTCTTTTAGAAGCCGTCTCCCATGAGGAAGCATCATGGAAGGTAAGGTGGAAAGATTGTGAGAGCCAGAGGGTGTGGAGGACTGCTGTGGGATAGTGGCTTTTGGATATGACATGGCCATTGCACCCACAAACTACTGCCAGCTCTGCTTGTCTGCACATGAGCAGCCTAAAATCAAGTCAGCTGAGGAGTTATTGGCAGTTGATGGCTGCTGGGGAAGTGTCACTTTTCTATAAGGATGTGACTTGTGGTTGGTTTCCTCTATGTCAGGGAATGGCTACACACTCCTTTGCCTGTGGGCAGCACAAATCACATTAAGTGTGTTATGATCAAGGTAATAAAAGATAATGAAGTTGAGGGAGATGGGTGCAAAGGGGTTTTTGGAAGAGATGGGTAAGAGTGAGAGATGGGTAAGACCCAAACACACTGACTACATCTATGAAGTTCTCCAAGAAATATATCTTGGAGGAAAAAAATCACCACTAAATCCGTAAAACTTTGATCTCTCCTATCCTTATGTTCTGGCTGTGTGGTGCTGATTTCACTGGGTAGGGGGATGGGGGTGCTGAAATTAACGATGCTATTCCCAGCACTGGACAAACATAGACACAGCACTGTGAGTGGGTCCTCTTTCTGTATCCCAGTTGCTCAAACCACAGACCATCTCAGCTTCCCTTTCTTAAAAGTAAGGGTCTCCTTTCAGAGGTATAATTAATAATATAGTGTTATAGGACACCATCCTCTTTGCAAAGTAGTCATTGTCATCTTAATCAGAGGCAATGTGACTACTGACAAGAGATCCTAAGAGCCAGGCCTTTTGATATTTCTTCAAGAAAGAGGAGAGTGCCAGGTCATTAGGCCCTCACCTGAGGTTCTAGTCACTGCATCCTGCATCCCTTCCAGTTTGGGTAATTCTGTCCCAGTAGCACTTGACCTTTCAGGCAGTACTAAGAGAGTGTGTAGTCTAAGATCCAAATCCAGGGAGCTGTGCTGCCAACTCATTGTTTCACTCTGAGTTCTATCTTAGGAGAATTAATATTATTATAGACATGGCTAGTTTGTTCTGGGATAGCCGTAGGACCAAGTCCATTTAAGCTCCATTTAGGTTTATCCATTCCTAAGCCACACTGACACCTCAAGAGTATTATAGCTTTGTTCTGGAACATGCTGGTACCTAAGTATCAATGCTTCGTCTCTAGAGAAGAGGGCTTGGCTGCTACTGTCCTTCCTGAGTTTCCAGGGGCGCATCCCTCTGTCCAGAGTAGCTCCTTTCTATTTTGGAGCTTGTCTTTTTAAATATACTCTTGATAAGAGCTGAGAATTGTGATTTCCAGGCAGTGTAAAATGGGCATGCCCATTTTACAGATTGGAGCATTGAAGTTCAGGCCTTCATGGGGTTAGCCTAAGATCATCCAGCTATGTCTCAGGTTATGATAATTATTGTCTATGTTTCCCCATTCTTCACAAAGTCCCAGTGACAAACCAAAGTGTGGTTTCATCAAAGGTCACTGTTAAGTTGGGAACTTAGGCCCCAGCCCCTTGACTCTATCCTAGCCCCCTGACCCTGAGAGTTAGCACTCTGCACTCCAAATCCCAGCAGGCCAAGTGTCAGGACCACTCCCCAGGGTATTTAAATGAGCTTCCAAAAGAGGAACATGTGGTCTCCTTTTCTTCCTCCCAGTGGTGTTCGCTGAGCTTCCCGGTTCCCCCTGGGGGGCCACCCAAGAGCACAGAACTCCCATTAAACCTTGATATTTCTTAATTTGGCTTGTTTTGATTTGTATTGATTGGGAATTTGTATCTGCAGAGAGCTCGCATTAGGAAATATTCCTAACAGTCACCCCAGGAACTAATGAGTTTATTGAGCTTACCTACAGAATATGGGTAAGAGGTTACTGACAGGAGTGTGGGTAATGCTGCAACAACTGTATTGGAAAGTATCCATGCAGCTGGGGTGATGACTTCTCTAGTACACCCTGGAACCATGCAGGTAGGGCACGTTGCACACAAATGGCTGATGGGAGTGGCTAGAATCGTGGGTGAGGATCTAGTGACCTTGCCCACCTTCCTTCTAGACGAGATTGACAGTTGACAAGCTTGGGCACGATGGCCGCTAGCGTGTGGGTGCAGCTGGCCTGAGGATGGCATTCGACAGAATGTGTTTGCTGGCTGCCGCATGAGCGCAGGATTCCTGTCGTGGGTTGTCCTATTGGAATTTGCATTCACTTTTCTCATACAAATCCCACAGAGTCAGACCCAAAGAACCTCACAACATATTTGAAGGGTGTAAGTCATTCTCCCTGGACAAGAATTACCAGGAAAAAAAAAAAAAGAATTGTGTTTCAACTAGCTTTGTGGAGGAAGTTCTGTAGAAAGTCACCCTGGAGAAGGGGCTGGGTATCGCAGCTTGCAGAGCCCTCTGAGGCTATTATACTGGACACTAGAGGAAGCTTTCCTGCTGCTCAATGCTCTTGGCCTTTTAAGGGGAACACGTTTGCCCAATTACTCAGAGACTGAATCCTTTGAGGAAAACCTATCTCTGAGCATGCTGCTCTATATTGATCCTTCTGGTCAACGGTGGGGATGATTCATGAACCTGCTGGTGGTTGGGAACTTGTGAGGAGTCTTGCCTTCGACCAAACTGGGCTTGGGATTCTTTTATTACTAATATTATTATTACAAGTATCGAGTTGTATTACACTGCTATTTTCTCATCCCTTTAGGATGGAAATTTCTTGTCAACTAAGAATATGTGCCACTGTTTACAACATAACTATATTCTCCTAAGGATAAAAAGAACATAAGGCCCGCAAATGCTAGCCTATTGTGAAACTCCACGCAGGAAAACAAAAACAAACCAACCAGACAAACAACTCAGTGCTGGGGACTGGAGCCATGCCACAGCAGGGAAAAGGCTTGGTATGCAAACACGAGGACATGACTTCGGATCCCCAGCATCCCTACAGGGTGGTGGCGTGCGTCTATTGCATTGGAATATGGAAACAGGCTAGCCCCTAAGGCCTGATGGCCAGCCAGTCTAGTTGACATGACTGCCTCTAGGACTGTGGGAGACCCTGTCTCTGCAGCTAGAGTGAAGGTGATAGAGAAAGGCATCTCATGTTGATCTGTAGCCTCTACATGCCCAGACATGGGTGAGCAAACCTGGGCACACAAGTGTACACACATGGACACACACACACACAAACAGTTGTCAAAAAGAGAAAAATAAACCAGACTTTGCTGTGCATAGAAGAGTATTAAATAGAATCCCAAACCCAAGCTTGCCCCAGAGGCAGAGAGCTGGCAGGAAATCCCTGGGCCCTCAATTACCAGGGTATGTGAGAATTCTTTCTCTGTGGGTGTTCACATCTGCAACACATTCCAAGTCAGAGTCCAGGGTGGCAGCTGGCGTGTGAAACCTGTATCCACAGGCACAGCATGTGTATGAGGCCTCAGGGAATAGAGCAGAGGATGTCTGGCGACCTGAACCACTGACCAGACATCATAGGCTATCTTTATATCCTAAGATGGGATGCCAGCTCCCCACCAGGACAGCGGGCTTAGTTTTATGTTCTAAGCCAACCACAGCTTCCAAGTCCCATGACCATTTTGAAGAAGGACACTTAAAAGAAATCCCTCACTAGCTCAGAATTGAGTATAGTAGAGGGTTATTTATTTAAGGGTAGACTCACAGATCACAGTTCTCTGCTGGAATGGGTAACTGCAACCAAATCCCGCAGCCTTAAAAGAGACCAGACACGGGCTTTTCATCGGCATAAATAGTATAAGAGGCCACGCCCAAGTGGGCAGGTAACTTAAAGGCTACTGGCAATAGGAATTCCTATAGCACCATTTTCCAAGTAGATTTCCCAGCACCTTGCTATTTTGTACACAGATTGCCTTGACAAGATCATGAATGTGACAAGTCAAGGCACACAGTCCAAACATGGCAACCTATGTGACTTGAAAGCACGCCGGCTTGCCTGGGGCCCACGTGGGCCTTAGTGGATGTGACTGCGGTTGCTTTGTAATTTTAAAATTTTTCATTATTCCTGCCAGCATGAGTAGCATTAGGGGCAGTTTCAGTATGTGGATCATCAGGCTCTTTACAGGAAAAAAAGAGAAAATTATTTCATAAAACTTTTTTTTTATATAAACGTGAGCTGGCACGGTGGGACTGTGTTAGGCAATAACACCAGAGCTGACTTGTTTCCTAACAAGCCACTGTCCAACGCAATGACAAAACTCTTAATGGAAGCCTGGGGCGACTCAAGAAAGCTGCTGTGGGAGATTTAAACAGGCATGGCTCTCTAGAGTTCGAGGGAGCAGTAAAAGCCAAAAAATTTGGTTTTATTAATTCCCTTCAATGTGCGTGCTTTTTAACTGGGCCATTCACACGGATGTGTTTGGAGTGGAGGGACCCCTTTACGGCTGGATCTATGGGCACCCGAAGCCTGACAAGCCTCTAGCACTTCCTGCTAGCAATTCCCAGGGAACTTTGTTTGGCAGCAAAAAGAACCAACATGTGCTTCTGTAAATGAACCCTAAAGCATTATGCTTATGCGACCTGTCTCCTGGGAATAACCTTTCCCTTTCTGTCCAGTCAATGGACAGTAGCACCATGCAGGTGTGATAATTCTTTCTCTTGGAACCAAATCCCCTGGGAAGAGAAAGCTTGTCCTGAGTCTGTGCACAAAAGTCCTGCAGTGCCCCATTCTGCCCTGCTCCAGAGGGACGGTGAGCGGCCTTCCTTCCGGCTGATTTCTCATTCTGAGTCATCAGCTTCTTGGCCAACTATCCCTCTTGAGGCTGGTAGTACTGGTTTCTTTTTCCTGGCCTGAAATCCTTGTGCTGAGACAGATTTGTGCACTGGGCTTGACCAGGGAATTCATCTACCTAGTGTGGTTTATTTTTCCACAGGTGGCTATGTAACTGGCTCCAGTTTTCAAAGACGTTTTCAGATCTTTGCTTTTCTTTCTTGACCAAGTTCAGTTATAGTAGCTCACTCTGGAAAGCTTTGACATCATGCAATCTTTCCTTTCAGAAGAGCTAACGTTGACATCATGCAATCTTTCCGTCCAGAAAAGCTAACGTTGAAGGCAATGGCTGCTTTTACATGGCTCACTGCAGAGCAGTTATGCAAGAAGGTGGGGAGGGCCCAAAGCTCTTAGCACAGGAACTCGGGACTTTTGGATTCCTCAAATGACCATAGGTGGCACCTGCTGGCATGTTGCCCTTTCCTACGTGATATCACTGTTCCAGTTTCAGTGCTGCTGCTGTGACAAATACCCTGGACAAAAGCAACCAAAGAGAGAAAGCCTTACAATCACAATTATTTGGCTTACAATTCCAGGTTTTATTCCATCATCTGGGGGAAGTCAAGGCAAAACACAACTAGTCACCATGTCCACAGACAAAGCAAAGAGAGACAAATGTACCCAGGCTGCCTTGCTCGGCTCACTTCCTGTTTTTATGCAGTTTGGGGGCCCAGCCTGTGCAATGTGCCAACCACAGTGGCCTGGGTCTCCCTACATCAATCTGCAGTCAAAGCTTGGCCACAAGTCAACCTGATCTAGGTAATTTCTCATTAAGACTCTTCTGCCGCAGGAGTCTAGCTTGTGTCAATTTAGCAGCTAAAATTAACCATCACAACTACCCACTCTAGTATGTAATATGATCACGGAGTCAGGGACTTTGCAGGGCAGGAATCTCTGAGGGCAACGGCCCAAAAGGGATAGGACATGAACCCACTGGGGATTCTTGCCATGCAGGAAAATGGGAAGCCCTTTCCTGTGGAGTTTGACGACTTCCAAAGAAGCATTACTTAGATTGTAAATTATACATGGATTACCTGTTTGTAATTTACTGTGTGCCCCACTATCCCTGGGAAAAAACAAACAAATTTCTGCTTACTCAGATAAATTACTAATGACAGAACAAAGTAAGGATGCCACCAAAGTCTAACTTAGTGTGCCTGTGAGCTTTATTAGGGTTACTTACAGGAGCAGAAATAACTCAAAATAACTCAAAGAAAGCTGCATCACCAAAGTCACCCTTCATGGGTGATGACAGCTCATGAAAAATCTGTATACTGTACAACCTGCAGGAAGCTTGACATGTTTGAATGTGCCAATTCCAGGTAGCTCAGTTGCTGTGAGCCTCTTCCAGGCAGTTTGGATGATTTGTGTCTTTTCCAGGCAGTTTGTCTGGTCTCTTCTTTTGCCATATAGCACGGCTTGTCTGGGTGCCTTCTAGGTAGCTCTGCTGGTTCCTGGCTTTTTCAGGTGGCTTGGCTAGTCTCAGAGTGTCTCTCAACAGTTCTCTCTGCTGGTATTTACTTGGGGGAGGGGAAGGCTTAACGAATCTGGTCAGTTTCAGGGACTTCCTGAAACCTTTGAGTTGTTAACATCCTAAGCTCATGAAGTTTCTCAGCAGGATGGAGAATTTCACCTCTCTTTAGAATATCCGCTGACTCAGCATTTGAGCAATGAGCTTCCCCCAGGATAGAAGATTGTGTCTTGATGGAGAGTGCTGTACAGTACTTGGAGACATTATAAGAATGTAGACTCTGATTCACATACTGGGTCATTCTGATCCTTCTGATCCTGGTAGTCTAGAAGTCATACATAAGTAGTTAAAGCCCCAAACTGTGTTATGCGAGGTGGTGGTGACTCCCTGTGCCAAACTCTGAAGATCTTGAAAATGAAGCTGGAGACATTGGTGCTGTTCCTTGTCTCACACGGGGAGAGACCCTAAATGGACTCCCACCTTGCCTATCCTGCACCTCTCAGCATGTTCTCCTCTCTCTCAGTACATTCTGTGGCTGTATCTTCTTTTTCTTCTATTCTCACCAGTTCTTATTTATCTTGTGACATTGTGAAATCCTTGAAGAAAAAGTGTTTCCTGTTCATCTTGGAATCTTCAATAATTAATTGGCTAGTTAAATTAAGATAAATTTGATTTCGAGGCATTTGTCATCTTTTGTCCTATATACTTTCTTAGTAGAAGTTTCGACCAGTGTGAGATACCAAAATAAGCCAAATGTGATGGCACATGCTTGGATTCCAGCACTGGAGAGAGGCCGGTAGATCTTTGTGAACGCGAGGCCAGCCTGGTCTACATAGTGAGTTGACAGTCAGCCAGTGTTATGCAGTCCATTGTGGCAGAGAAGGCATGATGAGAAGAGCATGAGGAGGCTGTTAAGAACATGTCTGCAGTCAGGAAACATAGAACAACCAGGAAGTGAATGTGAACACTAAAACCTTAAGCCCCACCCCAGTCACTCACTTCCTCCAGGAAGCCCCGCCTCCCCAAAGCTCCACAGCCCCCAAACAGCTCCACAGGCTGGGAATCATATATTTAAATACAAGAGCCTGTGGAGGGGAATTCACAGCTAAACCACAGCAAGATTGATTAAACTATTGACTTACTAATTAGCAAGTAAATTGAATGATTGGTTCCTGCCTTTTTTTTTTTTAAGTTTAGTTCCATATAGTTGTGTTTTTAAATTCACTTTGAGAATCACAAGTTCCATGTTTAGGTAAAAGTGTTTTCCCAGTTTCAGACAGTAAAATCATTGGAAGGTCGGGAAAATGCTCTCAGCTTCACTTAGGAAATTGCAGCAAAGTGTCATGGGAGCCGGATGTTGAGATCTAGAGGGCATCTAAGATATACTGATTTAAAAAAAAAATCCTTGTTCCTGGGTCTTTAGGCTAGAGGCAACAGTTTCTTCTAGGAATTTTTACAAAGGCATATCTCGAGTCTGACCTCTGAGTTTATCAGCAGAACCTGTATTTTCACAAGGATGGGTCCAATGCTAAATCTGAGAAGCACTAGATGAACAGAGAATTAGGTGTCAACTAGGCCTGCGGCTGCCTGCCTTTGGGCTTCTTTCCTGCCTTCAATACGGGAAGTCTGGTGTCCTAAGACAAGCGAGATGGCAGGATGAAGGCAGATGCCTCTCACAGATGGAACTCCATCACGATGAGATACCTGGACCACAGCAGAGCACTGCCAGCCTGCAACAGCCTTGTTCACAACAGGAGTGAGTCTCTCAAAGAGTCCTGGTTGGGGGTCGAGGAACAGGACTCTCAATGAGATGGCAAGCCTTCAGCTGTCAACCAGCAGGAGGCTGCTGCTTCTTGACAGCACGGGAGGCAGCCCAGGTCCACCTGCCTACCTGTCTGGGAGCCACTTGTCACATAAGAGCGGAAAGGAGAGTCACTGCCAGGACTTGGTCAAAACTGCATTACTTTCTCATCTACAATCGTCGGGATGCTCTGTGTGAGGTGCCGGGTTCTCTCTCTGAGAATGAGGGATATGGGGTTGACGGTAGCTGTAATGGTGGATCTGATCTGTGAAAATTAAGGTAGTTGACAGAATATACTATTTGAGTATTGGGAATCTAAAGAAGAATCAATGAGGGAAACTGGCTACTATTTAAATTTTTAGCCACATTGAACCTGGTTTTTCCATTTAAAGGATAGAGATGGCAGAACCCAGTCCTAACAGCCATTCATTCATACTCTCTCAGAAATCACTAGAGAGTCAATATTTTTCCCTCTTTCAGTCTTTTTAGAGCTTTAATGTGTATTATTTCCACTCATCCCACCATTAATTTGGTAAATAAATATTGATGGAGTAATACATTTCGGGCACTATATTATGGCTGAGGAAGTCCATAGCGACTGGCAGAATTATTGACCTTGACGCTTTACCATGTTCAGTGATGGTGACAGACATATCTAGAGACAACACATTGCTGAGAGTGCTGGACTGCCTATGTGTGCACAGCTAAAACTAGCAATGATTGTGACAGTGGTACTTGGGCTCCTAACACAGGCTAGAGTTTGTTACATGTCAGGAACTGTGTTCAGCACCTGCCATACTCAACTCGTTTATTTGATCATAATCCTATAAAGTAATTATTACTAATCCAGTAGGGTGGAAGTCTGGAAAGGTTGTGTGCTTTATCCCAAATCACATAATCAAGAATGGCACAGATAGAATAGCTTCAAACCTAATACAATTTTGTTTGGAATAGAGCCAAGAGATATAAAATTTAATGTATAAATTACATTAAAATGAGTACTTATGAAAGCACTGCTGTTTCAGGTTTGGTGCTGGATCTAGGAAGAGGAGCAGCCCCTATTGAGTAGTTCTTTTATCAACAACTCAATGCCAATAAGAAATAAACACACACACACACACACACACACACACACGGAAGCTCTCCTGAGGTTGCTGATACAAGGTACTGACGGAGTGAAATGAAGGGTTAATGAACCAGGTCTGGATGTGGTAAGACAAATCTCAGGAACTTATGCCAGCTATAAGCTAGATTCTTGTTTATGAATAAGAATAGACTAAAGAGCCAGGAGAAATAGCATTTCAAGCAGAGGGGGGAGAATATGTAAAGAACAAAGTCATGAACAAACGAGAGAGGGGAGGTTTCTTTGTTCAGTGCGGCTGAACATCTGCCCTGTGTAAGAGCTGCTGAACTTGGTGGTCTCACCTGTAACACAAGCACTTTGGAGGAGGCTCTGGGAGCAGCAGGAGTTCAACGTCATTCTTGATAACAACGGTGAGGTGAAGGCTAGCCTGAGCTTGTCAGGTGAGAAGCGGGGAGGAGGAGGGAAGGGAGGAGAGACAAACTTTACATGAGGTATAAAGTAATGAACGTCTCGGAATCTCCAAGGAAGGTGACCATCCCTCTTCATGTCACCTGTGTGTGAAGACAGAATCTAGTAAGGCCTTTCTAGGAATATAATTTCTTCTCTCTAACCTCTGGAGAATTGCCATGAACAGAGATACAAAGAACAGAAGATGGTGTTGGAAAGCCTGGACAATGTGTTCATGTAAAGACAGAAAGTGTGTTAGCTAGTAGAACCTGTTGGCATGGAGCAGGGGGAGGCCCAGTGGGGCAGAATCAAGAGTCTCCTGGGGGAGGCGGGCTTCTGATCATGTCCGGGGAGATAATCTTTATTGCACTGAGGTGGGAAAAGCTGCCTACTGTGGGCAGCACCATTCCCCTAGCTGGGATCCACTGTGGGCGGCACCGTTCCCCTAGGTGGGATCCACTGTGGGCGGCACCGTTCCCCTAGCTGGGATCCACTGTGGGCGGCCCCGTTCCCCTGGCTGGGATCCACTGTGGGCAACACTGTTACCCTGGCTGGGCTCCTGGACTGTGGGCGGCACTGTTTCCCAAGCTGGGATCTACTGTGGGCAGCACTGTTCCCCTAGCTGGGATCCACTGTGGGCAGCACTGTTCCCCTGGCTGGGATCCACTGTGGGCAGCACCGTTCCCCTGGCTGGGCTCCTGGACTGTGTCGGTGGAGAAGGGAGCTGAGCAGCAGCACGCATGCATCACTCTCTGCTCCCTGACTGTGGACGTGATGTGAGCAGCTGCTTCAAGTCCATGTTGTAAGGGGTTGTACCCTGGAACTGTGAGCTGGAATGAATTTCAAGCTATTGGAAACACAGTGTCTGAACTTGACCCCATGCATCAGCCACTTATGAATGACTAAAATATGTCCTAACCATTTACTGCAAAGGCCCCTGTTTACTGAAGACCCTCATCGTCTTCTAGAAGCTAATGCTCTAACTCCAAAACAAATTCTAGCAAAGAAGGAAAAGGCGATTATCTTTAATGTATCATGTCAGTCTTCAAGAAGGTCAGGGATGGATATACAGACTAGCTCAGCTTCAGTAACTTATAGAACTCTGAGACCACAATGAATCTCTCTATTGAATATATTTGCTTCAGTTGGGGATTTATAGATAGGTAGTAAAGTATGTAGGTAGATGGATGGAGGAATAGACAGATGATAGATGATAGATAGATTTTAATCCCAAATTGTGATCTTCACAAATTTAATTGAAATAAAGACATCAAAATGAACACAGAAAAGTGAATGCTGAATTACTGCTGGATTTTGTTTATTTGGTTAAGAAGACATCCTGAAAGCTGTTTCAGTAGTATGACACTGTCAAACATAGGCAAAGTACCCTAGGCAGTGGTAGCAGGAAAAAGACTTAAACTTAGATGGAAAATATATTTTGATGATCTACACTGAAGTCACTGAGTCAGCATAGAGTGTAGAATTACCATGAAAATAATCTAGTTATTTTTTCTATTTATTAAGATATTTAGAAATGCGGTGTGGTGTGGAGTGTATGTGTTTTGGGGTACACGCAGGAGTGCAGGTGCCTGAGGAGTCCAGAAGAGGCCATTGGATATCCTGGAGGTGGGGTCACAGAGAGTTGTAAACTGCTAGATGGGGGTGTTGGGAACTGAAACTCAGGTCCCATGCAATAGCCGTGAGTCCTCTTAACCACTGAACCATCTGTCCAGCCCCAACTTAGTTATTTGTGCTAAGCCTTTAGAAGTTTTACCTGTCCTCATGCGTTCAATCATGTTCATTTATCCAGTAGTTCCTTAATTAGCCCCTAGGATGTGGCAGTCCCTGGTTAACGCACCTACACAAGTCACCGTAAAATTAAGTGGCAGGGATGAGCTCCTGAGTTTAGGGCTTGGCAGTTTATACTGACTCTGGGAGATTGACCAGTTAATCTGGAAGAGCCTTTTTGGCCAGGAGGACACGGGCCTTGGTAGACACATGTTGGAAAAGCACTGAAATGTGTAAATGGTTCTGCTGGGGAGGTGGAAAGTTCCAGTGCCCCTTGAAGCTCAGGCTTGAGGAGCAATAGAATTCAACTCCCTAGGGAAGGAGAGAATTGGGACCAACTTTTTTTTTGCAGTCAATATATCAAGAAAGAACAGTCAGGATCATGCACTTAAGTTTTGCAATGTGTCCTGGGTGTGGCTGCAAAGAGAGCCAGTGCAGACCCAAGGAAAGTCCCGGGGAGGTGATGTCTCCAAGCAGGACCAGAAAGAAAATAAGAGAAGTGCAACAGAGGCATGGGATGCACATTAAGCAGCCAAGGTACCTGCTAGCTGGGACAGGTGTTAAAGCATAAAAAGACACTGAGCATGGAGTGTTGAAAGAACGGTTGTAGGGTTTGCCAAAACTGCCAGCAAATAAGACTCATTTGCCTCTCCTCTCCTTTCATTTTTCACCGAATCATTTGTACTAGAACTGTGGGTTACAGTGGGGGGTGGGGAGGGTGTCAGGGAAGAAGGGGTGCTCAGGAGCCTCTAGTAGGAAGACAAGGTCAGTTGAAATACCTGTAGCTTATTTCATTTGATTGCTTGTCCATGAACTTATTTTAGGAGCTAAGGCATTAAAAAGAATTAGCTCACTTTCAAAACTTATGTAGTGTTCATTCATGCATGCAAGTCCATGTGCACATATAATATCATGCTATACATACATGCATATTTTATATTCACACATGTGTACTGTGTAGATATAGCCACTTGTTTACTGTGGGTGTCTTATGTGTAGTGTATGTGTGTCTTATATATGTGGTGTGTGGTGTGTGTGGTGCATGAACAGGTGTATGTGAGAGGGTGTGCCCTTACCCACACATGAAAATGCCAGGGCAGATGTCACCTTATTGTTTCGAGGCAGGATCTCTCACTGAACTGGGGGCTCCTTGTTTTGGTTAGGCTGCTGACCAGGGGTCACAGGCATAGGCAGCCATGCCTGGCTTTTGATATTGATGCTAGTGATCCGAACTCAGGTCCTTGTCCTTGCACAGCAAGGGTTCTTTCCCACCAGGCCATCTCCTCAGGCCCTATGTAACCATTCCACCAAATGTGATTTGCTTTGGCAAAGTGTCTGGTTGCATTGCAATCAGCTGTGGCTGGCTTGTGTTGTTTACAGTTGCCTTTGTGATGGGTAGGTTCTGGTGTGGTCTGCTGAGGGCTGCTTGATCACAGCTGTCACTCCAGCATTATGGATGAGCCCAGGATGTTGTGCTCCATGGTGCGAAGCAGCCCATATTATGATAAATCATCCTGAGCTGTAAAGGAGAGGGCAAGCCTTCATGCCCTCATACACGGAACCGCTGAGCCTTACCTGGCTCTGTAGGTAAGCAGCTCCCTGTCTAATTTTGATGAGGAAGCAGTTTGAAACTGAATCTAGAAACTGACTTAATCTGACCTACGCCTCAGTGACTCAAACATGATGGAGTTTCTGATGCTTATGCTGCCTGTTCACATTCAGCTGGGTTCACTCTATTACCGTTTATATCAGAAAGGAAGAAGCAAATATCCCAGACTGAACTCAGCAGCCCACCACAGCCCAAATATTAAAGGTGTAGGTTGCTGCTATAGATAGTTCATCTCCTGTTATAGACAGGAGGATGAGAACTCCATTTGTATAATTTATTCCAGATATACCATACCCAAACTATATAGGCTTCTGTTTAAGCATCTGACTAGTTTTCATGAAGACATCAATGACAATATTTCTTATATAAATACACATTAGAAAATTCAGTGCTTTACAAACTCTTCTGGCATGTATGTGCCAGAATGTGCGTGTATGTATTTGTGTGTGCATGTGTGTAGGTACGTTTGTGTGTTCAGTATGTATGTGTGTATGCATGTATATGTGTGTTTGTGTGTATATGATGTGTTCATATTGGTGTGTGCTGAGACATGTGTGTACCATGTATATGGAGAACAGAGGTTCATGTTGAATGCCTTTTTCTATCACTCTGCCTTAGTTTTTGAGATGGGCTCTCTCACACTGAACTTGGCGTTCACAGATTGGTCAAGGCTAGCTGACCAGCAAACCCCAGGGATTCTTTTCTCTCCTTGTATTAGTATTGGGGATACAAACAAATCGTGCTGTGTTTGTGTTTTACAAGTCTTCTGGGTAATCCTAACTCAGGTCCTCACATGTGCAGCAAGCGCTTTACCCATTGAGGAAATCTTTGTATTTTATATTCTATGAAGAAAAATGTTTCCATCACTGCAAAGGTCTACATAGTTCTCATCAGCATGATAACAGTTTTTTTGAAATCTATATTAAAGAAGCCTGATAAATACTGTGTATGTAAACATACATACATACACACACACACACACACACACACAAGAATATAGAACTCTGTTATCCTATAAAATGTCAATTTTGTGTTCATATTATTTTGCCATCAGCAGTCTGAAGAAGATATTTGGGAAATTGTGAGCCCCATTATTTTATTTTTGCACATACCTTTTCATTTATTCTTTGAGAATTTTATAGTCATGTCTGATTTATTTTGATGAGATCCACTCTTCCTCCAACTTTTCTTGAGAAACAATTCGAGCACCCGTAAGGGAAAACCCTCAAGAGAAGCCCTTGGAAATGTGTTCTTTCCACAGCACCTCAACATTAGACACTTCCAGATTTATGTGCCTTAACAATACTGAAGAGAGGCAGAGAAAACCACCATGGCTTAGATCAGGGCCCTGGGTGGTGTTGCAAAACTTACAATGTTCCTCTAATGGGCCTGTGAGTTGCGAGCCTTGGTTTCCTTATCTCAAAGTGGGAAGAGTGTGATAGAGGCTGTAAAAGCCTGCAGTGAAGAGTAAATTGCAGAGCCACTCTAGAGAGACAACCTGCAGTTACTAGACCCTGGATGGTGTTTAGAGAAAGAGGAAATGGCATTATATTTAGGGTTGCTATTTATACATGTATCTCTCCTCCCAAAGTTTGTGAAGTACAAAGTTAGAAGGGAATTCCAGACTATGTAGTTATTCCTCTTTACCTTATGTGCAGGTAAACTAAATTGCATAGACTTCAGCCGGTTGGATTTAATATACTCAGTTGGTCTCTTATGGGATGATAATCTAAATAATTTAAATATTCAGAAGAAATTTACATGCATAAAATCACTATTTTTTCCTAAACATATATTGATTTTTTTCTTTTATTTCTCCAAACATGCTGAATATTCTTAAGTATAGTTTTGATGTCATACATTTTAATCGTGTTCCTGAACTAAACAGTAATGCTTTAAGGATTTTACCATTTCTCTTGACCTGTGGGTCAATCTGAATTGAATAGCTGTCCTTACTGGAAAAGGGTTGAAAAGAAGAAACTCTTTCTACCCTCATTATCAAAAGCTTTTCCTTGGAAATGGATGGGAAGTATTTTAGCCTAGTTTTTTTTGATTCTGCCATCCGTCTTCTGTAGCTATTTCCTTTTTTCTCATTCTTATTCTTCAGCTTTCTCTATCAGATTTTAGGCCGCTGGCCCCATTTGTCTTCTTTTCGGGTGAGGCAGTAGTCTGCAGTACCAAGTCTACCACTCTGTGTCCCCAGCCTCATTTTACATTCAGGTCTCAGGTCTTCTCTTCCTTGTGCACATTCCTGACAACAGCTTATTTTTAGCTGCATTGCCTCAGTAAATACATGAATATTTCTTGACTACTATTATGAAAACAAAATTGTCTATCCTTTTTTACTTCTATAATTCTTTAACTTTCTCTTGCCCTTTCCCATTTTTGTTGTTTGAATCACAGGCAGAAAATATCCTTCACAATTTTTAGTTGTTGTATTTTGAGGTGTTTTTCATTTGACCTCATATGAATAGATTTTAAGAAACTTTCATAACAGATCTTACTGAGCATGTGCACACAACATGCTGTTGGCCATTGCATGGTTATTTTTGGCTGTCTAATTAGAGAGTTACTACATTTATTTATCTTTTAGGCTTTCCTTATTTGGGGGACATTTTGTGGGTAGGACTGGGCAGTAATTTGCTATGTGATCCGGGCTGCTCTCTAACTAACCCTCAATCCTTTTTTTCCTTCACCTTCCTGTATGCTGGGATCCATAGCTTAACTGATCCCACATCAGACAAAGGTCTGATATCCAAAATATACAAAGAACTCAAGAAACTAGACATTAAAATTCTAAATACCCCAATTAAAAAATGGGGTAAGGATCTGAATAGAGAATTCTCAACAGAGGATGTTCGAATGGCCAAAAGATACTTAAGGTCATGTTCAACTTCCTTAGCAATCAGGGAAATGCAGATCA
>PVIU01007128.1:0-93811 GCA_004026605.1 Ondatra zibethicus | reverse complement strand
TCGGCCACATTCGAGCTGTTAAGTTTTACAATATGATGAAGACACGGACTGCAGACTGCTTCATGTACGTTAGATAAAGCATGTAGCTTTTCAGAAATACTTTTGATTTTGATTACGAGAGCACAGGGGAGACCTAAAAAGCATGTTGGAAAAATGTGCATATATAATTTTATGTATTTTCCCACATTCCACATATGTATCCCATATAGATCCTACTTAGATGTCTCCCCTGTGTAGATCCCATATATGGCTAACAGTTGGCCACTAAAACTTTTCTTGAGATCACTGATTGAATTTACTTAATATATTTTATAAAGTTTATAGATACACTTTCTTAGTTTTGTCATGATCTGGCTCCTTACCTGAGCCATATGTGGAGAATTCTTCCAGCATCATGGCTCCCCTTAAGAAAGCAGATGCCCCTTCTTTGGTCAAAGAGCTTACTCAAGTATTGGGTTGGGCTCCTGGGGCTTCAAAAACCACTTAGAGCAGCCTGTAAGTCCTGCGTTCATACACACGGATGCGTACATCCATCCATCCCTGCCATCAGATTCTCAAACGGCTTGAAGTCTTAGAAAATCTGAGTGAGCAATTCTACCAACCAAGATTTTCATTTGAGACATTCTGTTGATATTAATAGAGTACCTCAATACAAAGCCTATAATGGGCTCAGGTTACATTGTTTTAAATAGTTTGGTAAAATTTCTTTTTCTGTAACAGGTTCTTTCTACATTTCACAGGCTGCTCTTTATTACATATCCAAGACTTCCCTGGAATTTGTCATTTAGCCCCTTCTAGCATTGAACTTATGAATCTCCTGTGTCTGCCTCCTGGCTGTTCAGAATAACAGGCATGTGCCACCACCCTTGGCTTAAAACACCTTTTCTTTTAAGGATTTGTTTATTTTATTATTTTATGTGGATGGTGTTTTTCCTGAATCTATCCTAAAGAGCAAACTCATCAGATCCCCTGGGACTCAGGCTGGAGATGGTTGTGAGCAGCCATGTGGGTGTTGGAAATCAAATCTTGGTCCTCTGCAAGAGCAACAAGTGCCCTGAACCACCGAGCCAACTCTCTAACTAAAAACATCTCAATCATAGAATTGCTTAAGAAATAGAGACCAGTTTAACATGATAAAGAAGTTCAAATAGTAGAACAGACTTTGATATTTATTTATGGTATGTATCTCTTGGGGAAAAAAATTAATAAAATTCTTGTTCATTTGAAAGTAAATACTAATCAGGTGAAAAGAGGCTTTAAAACGATTGGTTCTCTTTAAAGGTTTTAAGCAAATTCCTGTACTTTGCTCCAATTATTAATTTACTTACAAATTCTTGCTTTAGTTGATAATTGAGGGAGAATCAGTTTGACTTCTGTGTAAATCACCACCCATGACAACATCACAGCTTGACATCAGTTGATTTGTGTCGCACTCAGGAGAGGGGACAAGATGCTTACGTACCTAGATAACAGGTAATGTTGAGACAAATTCATGTCAGTACTGAATGGACTCGTGTTAAGGAAAATGGTAAATGAAAAATGTCATTCCCAAAACTAGGCAGATTTTGTTAGTTAGCCAGGTACCGAGGAGAGGCAGACTCTCTGCTTCTGCATATATGTGGATGGTCGGTGCAGGGGTCTCCCCTAGGCTATGTCTTCATTTCTGAGGTTCTAGTTACCTGGTACTATATGCAGTCCAAAACATTAAATATAAAACTCTAAAAAAAAAAGTAACCATGAGATTTTTAGAAAGCTCGTATTGCAGTATAAAATGTTCTAATCATTCTTGATTATTGCTAATCTTATTGTGTCTGATTACAAAGTAAACTCTGTCATAGACGTGTATGAAGCAAAATCATAGCAAATGGAGAATATAAGACCAGCTATCTGCAGCCTCGGGATCCACTGAACAGGCTGGCCCATATTCTTTGTGGATAGAGAGAATGCCATGTTAGCCCGGTAATTTTGATCTGACACAGGCCAGGTTTCAAGCTGGCTACACTGGAATGTTTCCCAGTACCCTCATGCTTCCTTGACTTCTCTGCAGTTATTGGTATAGAGTCCTCCTTAGCTCCTCATCACCATCCCTCTTCGTGTTATTGACATACAGCGGCCAAAGCACTTGGTGCTATCGTGATCATCTCCCATGTTTCTAATTCTAGACTGTTCCTCCTTTCTTGGTAGGATTCATGTGTTTATATCTAGTGTTTTTTGAGCACAGTCGATGCCAAATAAATATGTAGTCTGGATGAAAGAGAGAGAGCCCTTTATAAAAACATGAACAAATACAAAAATGTAGGAAAAGAAAACATGCCTCAAACACACATTTTTCATGAAAATCCTGGTTCAGAAAAGGAACACTGGTTTTTGCCAGATTTCAGTTGGTTGTTTCCATGACTATGACAAAGAGACTATGTACCTCAGCTGAGGGTTTAGAGTTCTGGTTAATGAGCTCGCTAGGTATCATATGCGTCAGCTGATACCAACTCTCAGAGCACAGCACACTTGAGAGCGATGGATCTGCAGCTACAAGCCCGCTTTGCACAAGCCTGTGGGGTCCTGCTGCCTCCATCTACAGGAGGCCTCCGCCCAGCAAGTGACTGGTAGACTTTTCATCTTTCTTGACAATTAATGCCACAGTGTGGTGTGTTTGGGTTTCAGGGGAAAGGTTTAAGGCACCAAGGGAGAGTCAGTCCTGTTGCATCATAAACACTAATTAGCTGGCATTATTTCCAAATAGCCTTTGATTAAAGTCTTTGAGGTAGTGACAGAAAGAACAACATGGCCCAAATCTTCATTCATCAAACAAAACTAAGTCTGAACAGGACAGTTATCACGTGGAGCACATAGGCAGAAAAACAGACCCACTAAGTGCGGGCCATCATTCAACATCCTCTAAAGGCAAGCTGGGGCAATGTCTAGCCTTGGATATAGTAGGGGGCTCCAAAGCATCTAGATTCAGAAGGGCTCGGAATCATTCCTCAAAGAACCAATCAGAAGCTCCATGTCCTCAGCAGATGAAGCAGACAATAATAAAATATGGGCCAGATGGTAACACAGGGTCTCCTGCGGGAATATGTTTACTAGCCCGAAGCTGCAGAGCGCAAACTGCAACCTGCAGAAAGCTACAGCTCGTACCTCTGCCCTCCTCTTCCTGTCGCCCTGCATTAGTGCTTGCTCTCAGCGTCCTGGTAACCCAGAGTCCTCGGCAGCTGCTCCAACTCACATCCACTCTGTCCACCTTGTTCCATTCCTCTCCTCTTGCATCTCAGTAAGATCAAGGGCAATGCTGATGGCAATAAATTACCTTCTAATGCAAAAGCACTCAGTCCTGTGATTGCATTAACTGAGTGGTCAGAGCGAGCGGGGCAATAAAGACCAGGAGAAGAGGGTGGGGAGGGGCTCAGGCATCGGTCCAGGTATCTTTGAACAGAGTCACTTTGCCTTCTGCTGGGACCTAGACAGGTTTAGCCCAGCACAGGAGCAGGGGCATGGGGGGCACTCCTTCATGCCAGACACTGTACTTGATGCAGAGAATGAAAAGGGCAGGACACCCACCCACCTGCCCAGTGCCACCTCCACCCCCATCCCGCTCTCCTTTGAGCTTTGGTCTCGCTGAGTCTAACAGCTCCAGGGATATAAGAGTTGAGAAAAGCTCAGAGGACATTGATCCATGCCTCTCAACCAGATCTGTAAGGGGCTTTTATTCCTGGCTGTGTCTGCCCACTGCCAGCCACAGCTCAGAACACAACTGTGTTCTGTGGCTCTGCATGCTTGCATGCCTCTCTGGAGCTGGTAGACGTCTCCCTTGTGCTTCTGTCCTGTTCCCTGAGAAAACAACATCTGTCTTCCCATGTTGTGTTTCCAGGGAGAACCTTCCTTCTTCCACATAGTAAGGCATTTCTGCACAACCAGACTCAAGCAGCTTCCCTAATGAAACCAAAGAGATTTTCTTCACCTAATTTTGTCCCAGTCCAAACAATAAAATTGTCTGATTCTGCAATTACCTTAATCAGTGATTTGAGCATCACCACTTGACCTTCAAACACATTAGATAATATTAAATCAAGGTCTCACAGTTTGCTGCCAGTAATTAACCTAACAATAGTGTGTACACAGTGGGAGTAAAATCAAGTGAATCAAACTTGAACAGTGGATGAAGAACCCAAAAAGGGTAACACAATCACTGTGCTACGTTCATGCCACCAAAACAGACACCCTATTCAAGACTCACATAAACTCCTCAACTGATGGTGAAATAAACACAGGCAAGAAGCAAAGTCCTTGTACTTCTGTGGAGTGTTGACCATTCATTCATGACTGATGTGCTCACCCCGTTCATCATCGGTGAGTTGGATGACAAAATGTGAAGTTTATAAAGACTCCAGCCCTTAGCCATAGATTACTTCCCCTAAATCAGTGGTCCTTAACTGCCGGACTGAAGAAGACACTTTGGTTGGCATAGCTGAGGTTGGGTGAGGGTGCTACTGAGCTCTAGGAAGGTCAGAGATGCCACGTCAACATTCTACCATGACCAGGGCAGATGCCCACAGTGAATTTTACCCCGCTGAAATAAACCCCAGTGCCAAAGATGAGGGAATAGACTGGTTACTTTTATCATTGCGTTGACAAAAAGATGACAAAAGCAACAGAAGGGAGGGAGGGAGGAAGGAAGGGAGGGAGGGAAGGAGGGAGGGGACGGGTTGGTTTGTTTTGGCTCCTAGGCTGAAGGTACAGTCCATGGTTGGAACACACAGGAATACGAGGCCGTTCACAATGAACTTCCAGAGAACAATGAATGGTGGTACTCTGTTTACCTCTCTATTTTATTTAGTTCTTGATACCCAGGCTATGGCTGCCGCTACCCACATTTAAGGGGGAGGGTCTCCACATCTCAACCCAGTCTCAAAAGCCCCTCACAGACATACCCAGAGATTTGTCTACTAAGTGACTCTAGATCCTGCCAACTTGACAACTGGTATTATTATCTACCACAGTGACCAGCTTGTTCCGGAGGATCCACTGGGTATGTACAGCACATTGCCCTCACCCTTGTCCGTGCTTGTTCATGACCTCATCTCCTCCAGGTCCCTTGCTGAGGTTGGTTAGTATTCAATATGGAATTATCTGTAGGAAGACCATGTTGGAACTCTAAACCATGATTGAATGCTGGACAGCTTTCAGTTTTTAATTCTATGGGAATGTATCTCAGCATGGCAACAAGATAGTGGAAGCTGGCAGGCAGAGTCCCATGAACCTCACAACTTTCTAAGCCCTTGGAGTTGTCAGAAGGGACCCAAGCCAGAATTGGGTGGAATTTTTTTTTCATTTGCTTAGTTCAGATCAATAAGTGGACTTGTTGCCTAAGTTAGAGAGTTAACCATGTTGGACACATTACAAGGGTTATATAACAATCCTTTTTGAGGGACACCCGTGGCTCGACATCTTCAGATTCTCCTAATCAGTGTCCTCAGGTACAGGTTACCATGAGCACATCAAGGATTTGATGTTCTGGCTACAAACCAACAGTTAGAGCATTTGTGCTATGTACAGTGACAACCGGGACAGTTGAAGGAAGACAATGTACAGAATCCACGTGGCACAGATAGAAGCAAGCAGAAGTGTGATGTGGACAGAGAAGAAATCTGTTACATAGCTTGTGAGTCCCTTGTACCAAAAACGATCACTGTTTTACATGCAGGTGTTTAAAGAATTACTTACAAATACGGAGAACTGGGTATGGTGGTGCAGGCCTACAGTGCCAAATTCTTGCAGGCTGAAACAGAAAGATGAAAAGTCCAAGGCCAACCTGAGGTACAGAACAATATCAAGGTCAGCCTGAGCAACTCAGTGAGACCCTTTGTCAAACTCAAAAGCAAACACACACACAAGGGGCTGAGGATATATCTCAGTGGAAGAATACTGACTGAGCATGTACTGGGCCCTAACTTCAACCCTCAACATAGCTCAAAACAAAACAACAGTAACAAAACAACAACAACAAATTTCTATTTTGTTTGGCCATCAGTTTTGAGCCCCAATATCAGAAGCAGTGTCCCCTGGTGCTGTGTGGCAACAAGAACAACTGGTCCATAAAAGTCATGTGTCATATTAACACCTGCCCCCCATTTTCCCAATCAATTTCCCTTTTTCTCAGAGCTAAGTGGGGTCACTGAGAAGTCTATTTTTTAAACTTTCATTCTTGCCCATATAATTTCAAAGTAAAATAATAGTGACCAGGATATGCTGATGTGTCTAACTGAAACCCTCAAAAATCCTATGACAAGTTCTCAAAGTGGGGGGATGGTGAACCTGGCGAAATGCGAAAACGGATGGAAGCCCAATGAAGAGGAAGAGCTAGGATGTAGACGTCTGCGGGTATAAATCCCCTGAATACCTTCCCCTTCTCCTCTAGCTCAGAACTTAGTTAATAATGAAACAGAAACCTCCTAGTGGGTCTAAAAGCAGGAAAGAATCATTCCTCGGATGACAGATTTTCCCCTTTGCTCTAGGTACACTCTGCCTCTTGCTGGACCAGCTCAGGGGTTACCATACCTTCCCCCGTAGGAAAGAAACAGAGCCTAGAACTCAGTGAACTGCTTCAGCCGAGACCTGGGACAGATCATTTTCTGTGCCCTGACCCATTCTGAGTGAGTCAGCACAGCTGGGCCCACCCTATAATCAAAGAATGATTTATTCCTGGTCCCTGAACCCACAGCAAAACATTAGATAACAGCTAGCCTATTAATGAGAGATGAAAGTGTTATTTTTAGATTAGGTTAACCCAGAAAAAAGAAGTTGACTCAATTTTGGCTTACTGAGATGACCAAGGTATGTCTATTAACAGCTCACCTGCTTGTGTGTTTGCGGGGCACGGGTTAACACCTATGAGTCTATTCTCCTAACCGTGGCATTTCAAAATGCACATGAATGACCAAGGTATGTAAGAGTCGCCTCTGCAGACCAGTAGCTTTCTCTTTCCTCTTAGAAAACATCTTGAAATCTCTTCCAAACGCTGCACTGAACCAGGCCCGTTGATGGCACAGGCTCAGGACGTTCCCTGCTCTGCTAGTGCTTCACACTGAGCGGCATCTGCTTCCCTCCTTCAGCTCTTCCTGACAGTGGCAGATGACAAACAGACAGGATGACACCGTGTACGAGCGATGGCACTGCTGGGTGCCGGAGTAAGATTTTAATTAAGAGCTCCTTTCCCAATTCCCACATGGAGCCAACCTATAAAAGGGGGGAGGAATAAGGAACACGATTGTTTTGTTGGAAAACTCCTTTCCTCTTTGCTTTAAGTATTTCAGTCGCTCTGAAGAGTAAGTAGAAGGAGCAATGAGCCCATTTTACAGATGGGAAGGTAAACTTATACAGGCCACCCTCACAGACAATTTCATATTGCTCCTGGAAGGAAAGCTCATTTTTTCTTATTTTACTGTCAACACTGTAGCTTTAGTGATATATATTTCATTATTTGAATAAATTGAATGAAGCCAAAGAAAAGCAAACAATTCTAACTCTGGTATTGGTTATTGATGAGGGACTGTCACTGCCTGCTCAGTCAAACCTCTCTGCTGAGAAAGCTGCTATGGTTGAACAAAACAGGAAACGAGGTGTCCGATGGCAACAGATGACAACCAAGCCTGCCAGTACTTCCGGGTCAATATTCCAGAACAAACCCCCAAGGAAATAAAAAAGTGCGCCATTCTTCCTTGCTTTTCTCCTAAGCCACACACCAGATAAGCCAGAAGCAGAGGCTCAGAGGCTGTCCCAGCCAAGTCATGGAGAAGTCAAGAAGGAAAGAGACATAGAAAAGTGAGTAAAGAGACCACACACACACATACACACATACCACACCTCACACATACACCACACCACACACACACACACACATACACCACACACACATATATACACACCCCACATACACTCTCTCACACACACATCACACAAAAACTAAAAATAAGTATATTTTTTTAAATTGAGACCTAGAAAAATGTAGACCTGACAAATCATTTTACTCACCTCTACTGAGAAAAAGCACATGTGATAAAGCCATAAATTTATGTAAAAATCAAATGATTTATATCATATACTTTTATTCCTGGTGTATACTCTTTCCTACTAGGATATAACCCTCCAAGGAGCAGTCAAAGTTAGAAATAATAAATTATTTCGAAGAGCAATCATATGGAGTGACCTACTTCCAAGCCCACCGGCTGCATGTGACCAAGAGAAACCATGCATTTAGTCCAATGTAAAAATCACAAACTTATTGTAAATATTTTGAGATTCTTTTGCAGTTAGTAACTGGACTGCAAGATTCTCAAAGCGTGTGCTTTCAGATGACTGTGTTGTCAATGTCAGAGGCTTTTAATATGTTTTTCCTGTTCCTATTCATAATTGTCAGGCACCTTTGTCTTCAAATCTCCAAAGTGCTATGACTAAGAAAACATTTCTATGAAAGTAAACTGTTTAATTAAAAACATGAAAGTTAACATAAAGATTTTATATAGCATCATCCAGAACTGAGGCAGAGAAGGAATAGCCCTTTCTCTAGGCACTGCATTTCTTATGTTCCAGTACTGGGCAGAAAATGCTCACAGTGAGGCAAGCAGAAGCACAGGATTCCTTTAGGCATGCAGGAACCGAAGAGACCTAAGCCTGACCATCTCTCTGCAAACACGATGAACACCGGGGCTTGGAAACGTTGGCTCCAGACACACCCTTCAGACCACCCTACACAGCCGTGATATCACGTCCAGTTGTCCAATCTGGGCAAGGACTTGACCTCAATTAACTAATTAACTTATTTATTTATTGAAACAGTATCTATAGCTACAGCTGGCCTCAAACTCATAGAGACCCAACTGTCTCTGCCTCTAACTGCTAGACTAAAGGCTATGTAAAACCATGCCAGGATCCTCCATCTTTTAAATAAGTGTGCTAGCCTAAGTACCTGCTTCCAAGACCTGTGACAGTCTAATGAGATCATGAATATGAAGAGTCTAGTATAGAGCATAACTCAAAGTCAGCACTGACAATACTAGGCCTTGTTTTTCTTATAATATATACTGAATGGCAATGTACAACCTGTGACTTGGGCAACAGGACAACAGTACCAGAGAAGGCCGTTGTTGATGAGAGGTTCACTAGCAGAAGCAGCGTGCTACATACACATGTCAGCTTCCCTATTCTCTGAGCTGTGAAATTCGGTTGCCTTAGAAATGGAAAGGGCATTAGTCCTCTATTTGAAAAAATAGTAAGCATACTGCTGAGAATTTATAGGAAAATGCAATTAATTAAGTACCATCTGAGCCACCCACACTGTGAAGAAGGATTCTAGCAACAAAGGGGCTATTATTGCCAAGTTCCTGACAAATGTAATTTTCTAAGTTAGTTGTTTTTTGCTTTTGCTTTGGTTTTGTTTTTATTTTTGTTTCCTAGCCAAGGCCTGAACAGAGTTCCAAATGACAGAATAGGGAAAGTACCCTTTTCACAGACAAAACAGCTCTCAAAGCTCAAAGGAAATTGAAAAAACCTTCAGAAATATGTCTCCTGGACAGGGGTATCAAGACAGATGTAAAGTGGGAAAGACTGGTCACTAAAGCTTAGGGTACAATCCAGGAGAATATGCATTCAGAAGACTGAGGCAGAAGGTTTGCCTGAAAGTTTGAGGCCAGCCTAGGCTACGTATCAAAACCCATGTCAAAATAAAACAAAACAAACAAACAAAAAAGAAGACTCTGCACATGCTCCACCCAGCCAAGAATGTAAGACATGCAAGATGGGGATGTGCAAGTCCAGCCCCTGGGCAATGAGCTGGCCTGGTTCTTGAGGAGGAGTCTGTGAAGTTCACAATAACAAGAGAGGCAGCACCAGTGGATTTTCAGAATGCAGAAATAACTAGGGAAATAGTGAAGAATAACAGGGATAGTAATCTCATGGATTTACATAAAATAAGGGTCCAAAATGAAGGATGTCCCCAAAGAGGTCAAATGGCTTCACTAGATCAAGCCCAACCTCCTTAATCTAATAACACTTGGCATAAAGGCTTGTGAGAAATGGATTTACTTGTCCTGGGTTCCAGAAAGTCTTTGATGGGATAACAAAGTGACATCAGTTTGCTAGAATCTTCTGTGCAGAGCAAATTCAGTCATGGAAGACATTGTGAAATAGTAATCATGAAAGATAAGTGTATACAGACAGATAAATAGATGATAGATAGATAGATAGATAGATAGATAGATAGATAGATAGATAGATAGATAACTAGATGGATAGACAGATCAAGACAGACTGGTCCTGATCCTTAGCCAGTGAGCCTGCACCAGTGGAGCACTATGCACCAACAAACCCAGCACACCTGCACATTCAGAAGGTGGAAGTCCAGGGACTCTCAGAGGGACTGGGTTGTCTGTAGAGAACACTGTAGTCTGGTGCCATCGGTGGTCATGCCTGTGTAGGACCACCACCTTATTCAAAGGCCAAAAGGAGTGAAAAAGACAAGATAGAAGTGAGCAGGCGAAGAACAGAAGATGGGAAAGATGAGGCTTCAGAACAACAGCAGAAAGCCACTGACCACCATCAACACTAGAGCAGAGGAAAAGACATGCTCACACAGACACTGGAGGGGAGAGCACGTAGCAAACGAGACATGGGAGTTAAGAAGCCAGTGGCAGGAGTCCACCTCCTTCCTCAAGCACAGGTGGGGCTGTGCTCATTCTCAGACCTTGGACACTAGACAGCACAAGACAGAGATCCCACAGAGGACGGAAATGAACGAGATGGGCTCTAGGACAGTCCAAACAATGGAGGAAGAGTTTCATTACGTGACAATGCAAGAAGAAACTCAAGCAACCCAGTCATACCCCTGATCCAGCTGCACATGTTGGGAATGTGGGATCATCAAGGTGGCCACACTTGCAGAGTGGAGCAACGGAGAAGAGAATCCTGGAGAAGAGATTTCCATGGCTTCTCTTTATTGTCCCTGCTCAGTGGTCAAGAGATGTGCAGGGAAGAAGGGTTCTGAGCGTATGAGGGCTTCTGTCGGCTCAGACTGACTGCTAATCCATGTGTGGAGGTGAGGACACCACCTGTAGTGGAAGGAAGAAACAACAGAAAGTATCTCATGTGTGCTGATGAATACCCAACATTCCCACCACCAGAGTAGAAAGACCCTGGCCACAAAGTGAACTCAGAAGGAAAAGAAAAAGGCCCAGACCAGAAGCTGCCCAAGTACCACATAGCTAAGTACTCAAACACTGTCCAAAAGATGTGTTTCCATGTAACTTAACTGAGGTTAGGACAAAGCCCAATAATATTTAAAGGGATACAACAAACAACTGACAATCTACAGAGGATACAGTGCCAGTGTTGAAGACACCTATGTAGCTCAGTTGGTAGAGCACTTGCCTGTCATGCATGAAGTCTTGGGTAATTCTTACGACTGCATAATCCCAGAAGGAGGTGGCAGCAGAGGGATCAGATAGATGTTTAAAGTTAGACTTAGCTACAAAGCAGTTTCAAAGTCAGACTTGACTACATGAGACTGTCTCCAAATAATTTAAAGAACTAACATTAATTGTAAAAATTATTCCAATGTGTGGCCATGCATGGAACAATGAACAGACATGCCGGCTTACTGGGCTATATAGTCAAAGATGGAAGAATTCTTTAGTATGAATAGACCCATATATGACACAGATGAAAGGATTAGCACATTAGGATATTAAGCTATAATATATTCTATATATTTAACTGTTGGGGACTGTGAACCCCCAGACCCTGAATTTCCTATGACCCCACCTGCCGAAGTAAACAACTTGTTTTCCTGTGCTTGCAGCTGCTTTGAGCAAACAACTTGTTTTGCAGCTGCTCTGAGCATGAGACCCTCAGGAGTTCCTGACAGCAGGGGAGTGGTTTCTGGGCTTGCAGCTGAGAGTTAGGGTGTGGAAGGAGATCCTATATGAGCTGCCCTGAAACACAATAAAGAGGAATTCTGGGCGTTCTTGGCATTACCCCTCTCTCTGTGTGTCTGTGTGTGTGTGTTTCAATCCCCAGCCCCTTGCCCCACTCGCATACCATACCATAGCACATGGCGTGTAAAGCAGGCGTGGTGTTACACTTAACAAAGTAGAGAAAATTACATTAAAATCCATGAAAAACATTTTTAAATGTTCTAAGTTCTGAAGAATACCTCGAAGTTTGATGTATCTCTATGACTTTTAAAAGGAAGAGGACAGCATCAAATGTCATTATTTAGACTGATTATACCCTTTGTTGTCTGGTAATAATTATTCGGAGACCCCATTTGTAAACTGAGAGTATCTAGAGCAATAGTTCTCAACCTTCCTAATGCCACAACCCTCATTTGTGACTCCCAACCATAACATTATTTTCATTGTTACTCCATAACTGTAATTTTGCTACTGTTATGAATCATAATGTAAATATTTTTGGAGATAGAGGCTTGCCAAAAGGGTCATGAGCCCAGGTTGAAAGCTGCTGATGTAGAGTGACTGATATATGATGGACTTAGCAGGAGTGGAACAGAGACAGGAGGCTGCAGTTAATGACCATCAAGGACTATTTACAACCAAAAAGCTTTCAGACTTAGAGAAATGGCATTCAGCCTTCTTGCACATCTTAGCTGCACGAGCAAAGGTGCACCATGACCCTTCCTGAAACTGGGTTATACTCCAGAACTGCTCCCACTTTCTACATAGATGACTTGACATCTCTCTCTGTTGCATTTGGTTCTCTCCCTGACAGATTCAGGGTTAGACTCCACTGTCTTTTCCAGGTTACAGATAGCTAACCCTATCACACAAAACCACACTCTCTACTGCTCAGTGGGAGCTACTATAACAGGGTAGCGAAAGGTCTGCTCTCCCTCCTTGTAGCAGACCCTATAGCCTTCCAGAAGCAATATCTGTACCTGTGACTCACAGTGAAAATGTCAAGCACTCTCTGGGGCGGGTGATGCTTACCTTCCAGGATGCTCTCATGGCAGCACGAGCCAACTTTGTTACATGTGGCAAAATCCCCTGGAACTCTAACTATTCTAAATTATTTGCCTAAATGAGTCAAAATACAGGTTGTTGCCAAAGAGAAAGCTGATCTCTTGCAAGGTAAGAAACCAACATCATGAAACCTTAATGTCCCAACTGAGTGATGAGAGACGTCAATCCACGGACATTGTGCAAAAGATACTGGGTGTGTTGGGGCCTGGAGTGTCTCGTCGTTTCAATGCTACTCTGTGCCTGAGAATAATAAGATTATCACAGATCTTGACTTCATGTTATGACCTGATGGAAATCCAGCCTAAACCTGTCCTAGAGCATGTGATAAACCAGAGCAACCTAGAGCTCTCTTCTTGTCACCACCTTTTCAAATAAAGACATCTTAATTAAAAAAAAATTATAAACTAGACTTCTGCCAAAGATTCAAACAGAACATCAAAAGGGTACGGAAAGGTGTCTTTCTGGGACCATAAAAGACAGGTCCCAGATTGGGGGACAGCTGCATAAAACCACATGGAAGAGGTTCCCAAGAACTGGAACAAAGAGTGACCAGGGTTGACGCTGCTTCCTAGTGAGGGCACCCGTCCCATTTGGAAAGAGATTCAGGATACAAACAATTGTGTATAGAAGCACACCTCTTCTCTCCACTCTTGTGTCTTGTCTTCAAAATCAGCCTGTCCCAGTATGTGGGGAAATACACAGAGCATGCTGATCTCAGACATGAGTCTGGATCCTATGGAAAATGGCCAAGTAAAAAGTGGCAATTTTTATGCTACTGACAATACCCTTTATCCCTCTGTTCCTTTTAGGACTAACTGGAACTCAGACAAGGCTCCCAGCTGAAGGCAACTCAGACTTGGCTATCTCAGCATACACGTGCCATTTCCCAGTACCTGGTAAAATATGCAGGAGTGAGAGATGAGAAGAGGCTGAATTTTAGCTTCAGAAGTCTTGGTATGATAAAATCAATGAAGGCAGAAATTTTATCCAGTAATATACAGACAGTGACCTTTAAGAGGCAGGGTCCACTAGAAGTTAGGTCACTAGGGCACTGCCCTTGAAGGGGATATTGGCACCCAGTCCCTTTCGTTTCTATTTACATCCTGGTTACCTTGGGATGAGTAGCTTCCTCTGCCATATGCTTCCACCATGATGCCACTGGACCAAAGGCAGTAAGGCCATGTAACCATAAATGGAAATCTCCATATCTATGACCAAAATAAATCCTTCCTCTTGTTGAGTAACCCAGGTGTTTTACTATAACAATGGGAAGTTAATTAGTACAGGAAGGTTATGTAATGATTCTATGCTATGCTATGTTTTACACACACAGACACTTCATGGAAGTAGATATCTTTAGTTCACTCATTAGTGATATGTGTCACTTTCCCAAACATCATTTACCTATCATTATTTTAAACCAGGGAGCTAATGAAAAGCAATGACTTCTTGTATCTTTGAGGAAAGAAAAGGACCAAGATTCAAGATTTTTATCAATGAATTTAAATTTATTTAAATTAAGTTATTTAAGTTATTTAGAGTCTTGACATTGTTTTCCACAGCCATAAACAATTGGTTGTCCCTATAGGAAGCCTGCACCGGTTTTCCTGGCCATGTAGCAATAGTATCAGTTTGGCAGCCACTCATTGCCTTTTCGGGCCAAATGAGAGATTTTTCCATCTGGTTGAAACAGGGACTCAGCTGAAGAAGCTAGTCATGGATAAGCACTATCCCATTGATAGGGCACTTGAGCAGACCCTGAGGAAACACCAAAGGTCCACAGGAAATGTATACTGATGGAGTATATCCACCCTCATCATCAGAAATGCTAATCCCAGGTCAAGTGGGAAGCAAGCCCCAGGGACAACTCTACCAGAAGTTAGGACCCCTGGATACCAGCTCTGCCATCCTCACTACCAACCTGGGGCTGCTAAGATCAAAGCTCTGAGGGGACTCTCCCCTGCCTCCTCTGTCAAGATCCTTTCAACTCTGGGTTAATGCTTTTCAGACGTCTCTTGCCATGTCTGAGTCACCTGACCACCATCTGTACTATGTGAAGATTACTACCTCTTTTTCCAAACGACAGTCCAGCAAACTCTTAGTTGGACTAAAGTACCCACGATTGGCAAAAAAAGTTGAGGCTGAGTGGGGAGACCAGCTGCCAAGATAATAGGACATAAAACACGTTCACACGCTATTGCTATCTGTGAAGTCCTCAGTCTTGCTCACTAATGCCCAGAGAAGACCTGGCTGTCACATAACCAGTGAAAGGTTAGATCCTGCACAGAACAGGTCATCGACCCTATCAGGATGTGGCATCATAAAACTTTCTCAAGAAAACGTCTCAGGGTATTGAGGTTGGCCAGGCAAATACCAGACAGTTGGTTAACAGGACAGGCAAGCACGAGCAAAGGAGCCAGAGCCTTGAAAGAAACCTACGAAGGAATGAGCCTCAACAACAACCATCTGGAGGAATAGTCAAGAGCCTTTGACTAGAGAAACAAGAGGAGTTCTCGTTGGATACAAATACACGTTATCAAGGTACAAAAAACAAGACCGAATGATACCGGGCTAAGAATTAGAAGTCATTTGAATGAAATACAGTATAATATAAATCTCCAATATATAGATGTGATTATGTATGTGTGCGACTATGTATATGTATGATAGCTTCATACCAAAGTTTGGATTGTTTAATCAAAGAGGAAATGGATTATTTAGCAAAGGACTCTATATCTAACTCATATCAGATATCTAAATAAGCCGGGCAGTGGTGGTAGCACACGCCTTTAATCCCAGCACTTGGGAGGCAGAGGCAAGCGGATCTCTGTGAGTTTGAGGCCAGCCTGGTCTACAAGAGCTCGTTCCAGGACAGACTCCAAAGCTACAGCGAAATCCTGCCTAGAAAAAAAAAAACAAACACCCAGATATCTAAATAAATGTCAAATGGATGACAGAATGACATACTAAAATTGTCAATAAAAGAATTCAAAAGCATTATAAATAAGTATTTTTTTCTCATCCTTACTAAGAGGGAGTGTTTCTGAGGACAACCATGGAAGTTATAATGAAATCAAGCCCAAAATGCAGAACTAAGTAATAATTGACAGTACCAACAAACATGAATTAATGGTATTTATAAACTACTTCACCCAATTCCAGCAGGATACACACTTTTCAGGTACTCATGGAACATTTATCATGGTAGCCTACACCATAAAATAAGTCTCAAACAAAAATGTGCTCTGATGGTACACTGGAATTAAATTGGAAATGTACAAACGGAAAGTCCCTAGATGTTTGAAAACAAAATAGTATATGTTGACTCACAGGTAAATAAGAAAAGAGAAAATCATAAAAAGTATTTTGGAGCTGAAAGAAAATAAAAATAACTCATAAAGTTCTGATATGCAACTATAGCTGTTTTTAAAGGAACACTCATGGCATGGTCAGAAATGCACAGAAAAACAAAGACAGGAGAGCAATGGCACAGTAGTAAAGATGAGGATGAAGAAGAGCAAGAAAAGTGTGGACAAGGAAAGAGACAAAAGAACAATGGAGCTGGTTTTAGCTATTTGAAGTCAGAAGTGAAGGAAGATTTTCTGAAAGTGATATTGATTGTTCCTCAGATGTGACTGGATGTCTACAAACGGGTGTCATGGAAGATGGAAGAGAATCTAGGGAGCATGTAAGGGAGGTGGAGGAGTGAGGGGCTGTGTGGGAGCTTTCAATAGTCAACCGTGGCGGGAGTATGAGGTTCCAGAGAGGAAACAGAAAGTGCAGTCTACTGCAGAAGACAGGGAGTAGATGGGCCGTCCTTGCCTGAAGAGGAAGTGTGATCTTTATCCAGTAGATATTGGGAATGTCTGAAATTTTTCCAGCAAATAATAAAGTTGGCAAAATTAAAGACTGGGGACGACATTCTGTAGAAAACAAGCCAGTGGCAAAGAGGAAATGGAGTAAGGAGGAGACGGTCTGATTGAGTACATCACTTAAAGAACAAGCCACAGATTCGAAAGCGACGCTGCTTCAAGAATTTCGTGGTAGTGGGTTTGAAAGAATGGCAGTGATTGAAGTAAATGCTTACCCTTTGGGACATGTGGAGAAAAATCTTTCTCAAAGAAATGGAACCACTTAAGCAAATCAAATTTGAATTTAATCCACAGGGGTTTATCATAGTTGTGATATTCAGCCCCAAGGAGTCAATGTTAACTGTCAATTATCCAGCTTAGGTAACAAAGAAGAAAGAGAAAAATCAATGAAACAAGAAGCAAAAGAACACATAGTGGCACATGCCTTTAATCCCAGCATTCGGAGGGTGAGGCAGATAGATCTCTGTTAGTTTGAGGCCAGGCGGCTCTACAGAGCAAGTTCCAGGACAGCCAGGGCTACACAAAAAGACACCTTGTCTCTAGAAACAAAACAGAACAAAAAGTTCTAAAAAAAAAAAAAAAAAACACCAGGAACCACTCATAGACACTAAGGACAGGGTGTCATTCCCCTCACCCCACCTCCACCACCACCAATAGTCTTGAAATCCAAGAACTGGAACTGAGCACACTAATTACTACAGAAAATAAGCTATGAGGATATTGGGAATTGTTCAATATACCTAGGTTTATATCTCAGACACAGGGACCTCCCAAACCCTGTGACCTTACTCTCTTTGTTTTAATGTGCCTCAGTTTCCTCATCTGCAAAACCATAATTCATACCACATACAGATGTTGATGAGAAAATTCAATCAGAGACTGCGAATAAAGTGCCTGGCCTGCCACGCAGTCACTATGCGTTAACTGCCTTTAGCGGAGACAAGAATGTTTTCAGAGACACTGTGATTCACTGGATCACTGGATGTGTATAGCTGGTTTCTTCATGTTCTCAGAAACTGACAACAGTCACATTTCTTTGTTTGTCCCCTCAAAGAAGAGACAGGGAGAGCTATGTAATCCTAAAGAGCATGAAGCAAGCCATGTAAAACATAATAGACCCAAACACCATGTAAACAGCTGCACGGAACTCACAAAGCCTTGGCTGAACCCTATAAAGACAATTAAGGCAGTGAAGCTGCAATTATGACAATTAAGTTAAATGGAGGCAATTAGGCCAACAAAAATAAATGAACATTCTTTAGATACCTTTCTTGCTGTTCTTAGGATTCAGAAGAACAAAATAAATATACAATCCCAAAGCCTCCTTCTTCCTCCCTGCTGGTACAGGGTACAGAAGGAGCTAGGCAAACTGCTTGGAAAAGGAGTCATTGACAGTCTCTCCCTGATGTGGACAGAATATTTACATTTTGGGTGTGCCAGGCAAAGAGGGCTCTGAGCAATAGCAGCATGACTGTTATGGGATAACCAACTGCTTTTTGCTTGGATCTGAGACCCACAGAGTGGGAATAATTTAACAATAGCCAAAGGCTGGGGAAGTCACAGGCCCTAAGGGAAACTGGACTACTGATGCTTTGCTACATGGCTATGCAGTCGAACTGTTCTACCCATAGACTAAAGGTGTTCTGAGTCTAGGTCAGAGAAGCTTCTCCCCCAGTCCCAACAATAGGTGAGGTTAACACAGAAGCTCAAAAGTGATCGAAGCACTGAGAATAGGTAACTTTTGGGTGTTCATCCCTAAAACAATACCCACATCACTCTCTCAAGGGGCCAGGAAACATCTCTGAAGAGGGGGTGGGAAGACTGAAACGCTGTCTTCTAGGTATGGCATAACCATTGCAATCGTGAACAAATGCAATAGAAAGACATGGGAGTAGGAGGGTAACTGGTTGGGAAGGAGGGCGTCGGCAACAGTAGGGGAGAGATAAGAGAGAGGAACAGGGATGATATGACCAAAACATTCTATTCAAACACAATTGTCAAAAATAATTTTAAAAAGAAGGAAGTTGAAGGTGTATGACTCCTCCCTTGGGGGTACGGAGCTGGAACTAAGAGAGCAGAGCAGGGAATATAGTTAAGAAAGGGGCATTGATCAGCCCAGGGCCTCCGGGTAGTGGCCTTCCAACTGCTGATAATCACACTGTGTTTTTATGCCTGGGAGAGATGAATGCAAAGATGCAATATGGGAGCCCCGGACAGTTATATAGGGGCCTCTAACATTAGCCACAGAGGCCACTGATGACGGCCATAGGAACCTCTGACAGCTGACCACTGATGCCCCTTCTGATCACCATGGGACTCCTTTAACAGAAAGGGTCATTTTGGATCAACTACTCTGCTTATTAACATTTCTCTGCTACAATGCTACCCCCTCCAGAGTACCTCAGAGGATGCTCATGTTGACACCAGTCACTACGCAAAGCCACAAAGAGTGATCCTTCCTAGTCAATGGCTGAGCTCTTGTTGGCTGGACTTCAGGGGTTTGTGGGCCTTAATAAGCAAGAAAAGAAAAGGGAATCTATAATCTTAGCATGTCATATCCAACACTGGCACATTCTGCTAATGTCTAGAAACAATGGGCTTCCCGGATGCACAGGAGTGGTCGTGGTTTAAATTGAGCATTCAACTTGCCTGGGCCCAAGTCACAGCTTTGCCACTTAAGTGAGCTGGTTAACTTCCTTTACTTCAATCACAGCTCCTCCTTGTGTGGTTGTTTAGGCAGTAGAAGTGTGTTAGTCAGTGTATGTGTGCACACACTGTGAGTGTGTACGTGCATTTGAAACAGTCCCTGCAGAGTTAACTGGGAACTCTGTATCCTTAATACAGAGAACTCTCAGTCATCCCACCCCTCCTTGACCAGCTGTGCTGCTCTGGGAGTTCCCACTAAGATGCGTAAAATTCTCCATGGCCATCTCCTTTCCTTAGTAGGACGGGGGTCTTATCAAGCTGCTTACCTATTTTATCTAAAAAAAGCAACAAAAATCTCTTGCATCAGTGATCTGTACATAATATGAACTATATGGCATCTCCTAGAATATTTGTTTCTAATCATTTAACTATTTCTCTCTCTCTCTCTCTCTCTCTCTCTCTCTCTCTCTCTCTCTCTCTCTCTGTTTTTTTGAGACGAGGTTTCTCTTTGTAGCTTTGGAACCTGTACTGGGACTCACTCCGTAGACCAAGCTGGCTTTGAACTCACAGAGATCCCCGAGTGCTGGGATTAAAGGTATGAGCCACCACCGCCCAGCTATGTATTATCTCTTACCTAACTCAAGAAATATTTTTTGCTTCCTTCAGACAACCATTTTTCTAACCCTGTCTCCTTGCCCATAACCCCATGTTTCCACCCGTATTATGTCTAATGATCAGGGCAAGTCCCCTACCTTCACTAAAAGACACATTACTTGGATCCCTGAATATTTATGCTCAGTCAGGGCCATGTAACAAAAGCTTATGGCATGATGAATGGCAAACTTGCTGTACATATTACAGATAGAGACTTAGAGAGTATTAGGGATATCTCTAAACATCCTACAATCCAAGTCATGTGAACCTGTAAGCTCTCCCTCCTTCCTAGAGCAATTTTCACCTCCTTGGGCTAAGGTCTCTCCATCCTCCCACCCACTTGGCACTGATTCAAAGACCACAGATGAACTATTGGTGCTTGGAGTGCACTGAGAGCTCTCCTGATGTCACCAGGGAGCTGGGACATAGAAACGCATAGAAGTTGCTCTGAGTGAAAAGGCTGCCCCTTAATCAGGCAGCTCTTCTCTTCTACATCAGAGATTCCTATAGGACAGTTTCCAGTGGTTTGTGTGTTTAGAAATGTGCGTTTCTGTCCCAGATACCATCTACCTATCGTCTAATATATCTATCAGGCTAACTTGTTAGTTTGTAGTTGAGGTCATGATGAACATTTATGGTTTCAGACTAACTTCCTCTTCACAATACCCATCTCTTCTCCAAGGCACACTTTCTGTATGAAGCTGTCAGTTGTTAAGAATTTCTGAAAGACTGCTGATTTATTGTTGTTTTCTCAGCATTAGATATACTTCCCTTCCTAACTAAAACAAAAATGTACAAAATATACATCCAGCATTTATCACCTCTCTGCCAAGCTCTGTGGATGGGGAGAGGCACCGCTGACTGCAATGAGGCCCCAGGAGGCTCTGTCTGAGCAGGGAATCCAAGCCCCAACAGTAGACATATACCTACCCAGAGTGCATGGGAGCCACTGGCTTCAGGTGCCCTGCAGATGCAAACCATGAGCCACTGGGGACCAGCAGTTCTCACCAGTGCCAAACAGCAAGTGTCAGAGGGCAGTTCCTATGCCGACACTGATGGCATGACAAATATCGGATGCCGGACCTTGGAGTCTCACTCTGTGCAGGCCAGGGATAGACTGTGTGGCTATGAAGCAAATGCAGATAGGACTTCTATCTTGCCCAAGAGGGAACTTAGTTTTGATACAGAAAATACTGCATTGTGGCCATGATGGCATAAAATTCATCACTGCTTCATTAATCAGCTCTGAAACTCAAGCTGTTAATGCATTCTGACAGCTGGGTTGTTTATGAATATGCATGTCAATGATGAGTGCCTTAAATGTTTCCCTTCCTTAATTCTGGCATTCCCCTGCAATCAGATGACCACCCTAAGTGTCATCATAGAACCTTCATCTAGTAACTGATGGAAGCAGACGCAGAGATGCACAGCTAAGCACTGGTTTGAACTCCTGAAGTCCAATCAAAGAGAGGGAGGAGCGATAATATGAGCAAAGGGGTCAAGATCATGGTGGGGAAACCCACAGAAACAACTCACCTGAGCTAGTAGAAAGCTCACTAACTCCAGACTGAGAGAGGGAGAACATGCATAGACCCAACTAGGCCCTCTGAATGTGGTTGACAGTTGTGTGACTTGGGCAGTCTGTGGGGTCACTGGCACTGAGACCAGGATTTATCCCTAGTGCATGAACTGGCTTTTTGAAGCCCATTCACTATGGAAGGATTCCTTGCTCAGCCTAGATACAGGGAGAAGGGGCTTGGTCCTGCCTCAACTTGATGTGCCAGGCTTTGTTAACTCCTCATGGGAGGCCTTACCCTCTCTGAGGAGTGGTTGGGGGTTGTGTGGGGAGAAGGTGGAGGGAGTGGGAGAAAGGGAGGGAGGGAGAATGGGGATTGGTATTAAAATTAAAAAAAATAGTTTTTAAATTAAAAAAACAAGTAAATAAAAAAAATTCTTTGACAAAGGATGGCTCCTAACTGGTTCTTATTCCTCCTGCTCTCTACCCTCTTTGAAGGTCTCTGATTGTCCCTGGATAAGTGACACAAAAACTACCCTACAACCCCAGTTGGCCCAGCCTGCTTTCTGCCAAGCCTCCCTCCAACAAGACAACTGGGAGCTAAGAAAGCATTGATGTTCACTGCCAACCCTGAACCAAAGGAAATGGGGTCTCCTGACTTCCTCTATTCTCTCTTGAACTTTACAACTGCAGGCCCCCTCAGGGCCTCCAGAACTGCTGCTCTTCCCCACAGGCCCTGTGGAGGTGGTTAAATTCAATGTATTCTTTTCATCGGAACCATCTTTGCTTTAAAACTCCCTCTAGCCTTTCAACCACCCAGCTGCACCCATCATTCATCCAACTTCCATCAGGGAAGGTTGACCACTAGGCCTGAGACACTGCACAACTCGGATATTGAGAAGGCTCTGCTCTTTAACTGGTTTCAGTTGTTTTGTGATCAAACTTAAACTGAACCTGACTTTGATCTACTGTCAGGCAGCAGTGACTGAGTGTGGTAACCTCTAAGTCATAGGATACAGTCACACGATGCAGAGTTCCCCAGTGCTCCCTCTGTCTGGAATCTCTTCTTATCCTCCTGCTTCCTTATTCCCGGTCCCTAGATGCACTTCACTGTGATCTACTGTGCTGTGGGATATGAAGAAAAGAAAAGGAAATGCTGAAGCCTAGGAAAGAAGCCAAAACTAAGCTGATGATACAAGAGATGTGAAGTGTGGCATTAACTGTCCTTGCAGCATAGAGTTCCAGAAAGAGGCTCCTAAGAACAAAAGTTGCAAGCCATTGAAGGTATACAAACCACATGTAACTCATATACATGTTTCATATAATCTGCACACTAGGGAATCATTTTCTAAGCAGAATAACAGAGACTAAATAAATAATAGGAAAGGAGTTCACTTTGGGTCATGGTTGGAGAAACCAGAAAGTCTAAGAACAATGGGCATGGCAGCCACTCGCCCATCTGCTGTGGGTGATTCAAAGGCAGTTGTGCATCTACAAAAGAGGAGACAGAAACACGGAGCACACATTCACAACTATGCAAGCACACACTCACAACTACGCAAGCACACACTCACAATTATGCAAGCACACACTCACAGCTTCACTCACACTGTGTTTCTGTAATTGTTCCTGTTCATATTAGTTATCACTATCAACCTCTGTGCCTGGTATATAAACCAAACTTTCTCACAAGCATAACATATACATGGAGGATAATCATTGTGCATGTAAGGTCATAGTATCCACTGCAAGTCTTGAAAAAATGTCCCCTGGGGAGAAGGATGACCATATTGCCGGACATTTCCAGGAGACTCAGGCAACAGGATACAGGCTTAGGGTTAGAGGGCTGGAGGGGCTGGGGAAAGAATGGCAGTTACAGGGATAGGGATGAGGCAGCTTCCAGGGCTGCCAGGAGGGAAGCCCTTGAGTTTCAGAGGAAGTGACATGACACTCCTGCAGAATGGCATCTGGCCTCACCAGGGGCTTTTGTGCCCTTGGGTTGCTGGGGAGAAAAAGGGTGATATTGAGAAACTCTGATGTAGCAGCTGCCCAGTGAGCAGAATCTATCTTCAGTCTGGTCTGGAACTCCTGATTGGGCCCATTGAATAAATGCATTAGCAAATAAAGATATGGCACTTCCAGTTAAGCTAAATTTATGATTAAACAAAAAATTAAACTTCTAATAAATATCCCTCTTGCACCATTTGGAATATGTTTATGCATAAACCCTAGTCATGGTTTGTTTGAAATTCCCACTTATCTTAGCATTCTGTATTTCTAGGCCTTGTAGTAAGATCAGCTGCTTTGGATCAGACATTCAAAATGTGAGCTTCGAGGAGATTTCTTCTCCAAACTATCACAATCCAACAAACATTATTTCAGTACCATTCCCCATATCAAGTCACCCTCCCCCTTGGCATCTAGAGCACTGCCCGTGTGAACACTCTCCTCTGTGCTAGCTCCCTTCGCTAAAACAAGCCAACAAGTACCAATGTTCCTCTGTGTGGAATAACATGGACTCCACTGTGGCTGCAGTTCCCCCCATGGAAAGCACCTACTCTTTTTTATAATTTTTTTCATTTTTTGAGATTATAATATAGTCCTATCATTTCCTTTCTTCCGTTTTCTTCTTCTAACCCATCCCATGTGTCCCAAACCTTGTTCTCATTCAAATTGATGGCTCCTTTTTCATTAATTGTTGTCTATCTCTCTCTCTCACTCTCTCTCTCTCTCTCTCTCTCTCTCTCTCTCTCTCTCTCTCACACACACACACACACACACACTTCTAAATATATAAATACAGCCTTATCAGTCTGTATAGTATTCCTTGTATTTATGTTTGTAGAGCTGATCATTTGGTATTAGATAACCAAGTGGTGTGCTCTTCCCGGGGAAGAGTATTGCCCCCTCCAGCATTTTGTGGTTGCCTGTAGTTTTTTGTCTAGGGTTGAGGTCTTGTGGGCTTTCCCCTTCTGCTACTATACTTAAAGCATCTGAACTTTAGGGAGACACCCAAACCATAGCACAGATAAATCGCATAACTTGTTCAGAGTTCTGAGCTAGGAAGCAGAAGAGGAGAGCTACGTGCCCAGACAAGGCTGATGCTAATACTCTATGCTGCTTCACTGTGTAGTCTGGCCAAGACTGTGCCACTGACAGGAGTGTCAGTACCTAAAGCAAAGCACAAGCCTCCACTGTCCCAGTCATCCCCTCCTCCAGTGCTTGCTACCAGGTAACTCGGGGCAGGGCTCAGCTGTCCACGCAGAGAGTGGGCCAGTAAAGTCATCCACCCACGCAGCTGACAGGCCTCTGTGTCCTGCAGGCTCCTTCCTGTTGGAGGTGCCCTCTGGCTCAGGCCAGCATGATGCCCCAGGGGAAGGTGCAGATGTCCCTAGTGTTTCCCCCAGCATTGCTCTTAGAAATCATCCTCCTCTGAGACCCACTTAAATGACTAACACAACCGTAACCTGTGTGTCAGAAGAAAGAACCTGATCCACTACAACCTATATTTCAAATCCCCTCAGGGTAGTTGGCTGCCTGAAGGGTTTTCCACCTATTTGGAAACTACAACATTTGACAGTGGTGGCAAAATGCAGATGTTCCTGGGTAAGATTTTTAAGAATATAAATAATCTTTTTTTCAAAGTATATGCTGAAGGAAGACGGAACAGCTGGTCATTTCCTAATAATAGCAATAATAATACTCCAAATAATAATCTGCTGAAGGTCAAAGCCAGATTCCAATCCTTTGAAGCCCTTCACCCTTCATCTATGGCCCTTTTGATCTCCTGTTTCCTTTAAATCTCCGAGTGATTAGCGGCTCATTCAAAATGTATCTTCTATGATATCTCTTAATTGTTGGCTTGCTTAGCAACCACAGTAAAGATGTAAAGGGCCACTGATGTCAGCCTCCCATTCCTGCATCTCCCAGGTGAGGTTACCTCACTCTCACCTGGACATCGGTGTGCAGGTGCCTCAATCTCCCCAGCCCACCCAGCATGATTGCTGGACCAGAGCCATGGCCCTCACTTCATATGTTCTGGTCATGTAGCACCAATGATTATCCATCCAAACAACTCAACTACAAGTTCCTGTCTGCCATCCAAGATCCTTCCCACATGGTTCCAAGCCTTCCACACTACCTGTGAGTTTCCCACAGCCAGACTTGGTAATTATCCTTCTGCTCTACCAGGGCTGAGCTTTGGCTTCGGGATCTCCTTTTATGTTCTTGTTTGTTTGTTACTTGTCTCCGTCTTCATATCCTGAAGCCCTTTAGCTCTAGCGACCCGAAGTAAACGTGTGTGTTCTCCATCAGATCTGTCCAAAGAAACACACTTGGGAAGGTTCTGGAACTTCATCAACACTTCCCTGGATGTTTCTTAGCCAGGAGAGTCACTGCTGGAATTCTTCTGGGGTCTCTTGCAGTCACTCTCAGGCCCTCTCCTGTGGTTCATCCTCTGCCCTTGGCCTCTGGGTACCTTTATCAAAGTTCACATGGCTCTTTCTGAACCTGGCAAGCCTCCTGAAGCTGGACTGTGAACTGCTTTCAGGCAGGAGCTTCATCTCATCTCTGTACTCAGCTCTCTAGTATAGGTTTCAGCCATGGTCTGTTCCATGCAATACTTGCATTCTCATGGGTAGAGGCTGGATTCATCCACACATTACACATGGGTGAGTTTCTTACATATTGATAACTAATATGAACAGGAACAATTACAGAAACACAGTGTGAGTGAAGCTGTGAGTGTGTGCTTGCATAGTTGTGAGTGTGTACTTGTGTAGTTGTGAGTGTGTGCTTGCATAGTTGTGTGTGCTTGCATAGTTGTGAATGTGTGCTTGCATAGTTGTGAATGTGTGCTTGCATAGTTGTGAGTGTGTGCTTGCATAGTTGTGAATGTGCGCTTACATAGTTGTGAATGTGCGCTTGCATAGTTGTGAATGTGTGCTTGCATAGTTGTGAATGTGCGCTTACATAGTTGTGAATGTGTGCTTGCATAGTTGTAAATGTGTGCTAACACAGGCTCTGTCTCTTGCCTCAAATATCTTCTGTACTGTGGTCACCTTTCCTGTAATGGTGTGAGATCATACATTAGCCACACAATGGAATGCATGAGATAAACGTCAGTGGCACCCTGAGAAACATTAGACCACTGCTGACCTTTGGAAGACAAGCCAAGTGCAAGGACTGTTTACCTCTGGAGTTTTCCATGTAACCTCAAGTAACTAGACCTAGAAAGGGAAGCCATCAGCACCCAGACTGCGGTGGTATCACATGTCTGGTGTTACTGGCTGGTGGTTGGTTTGCTTAGTTCTCTCTGCCCCCCCTTTTTTTATCACATCAGCCTGGATTTTTTCCAGTCCACTTTGGTATCTTGAACTTCTCTCACATGCTCCTTACGGCAGCCTGCACCTGTTTCTTTAACACACTTTGGTCTGCATGGATGTGGGCCACATTTTCCTTTGCTCTTACTAATGAGAACAAATTAAAGTCATAACAAGTATACAAATAAGACAAAAATTACAATCTGCATCCATGACTCAGATGCTGCTTCTCTGCCATCACATCCCCTGCACCACTGTGCGCACCTCTGGTTCCTATGTCTGGGAAGAAGCAACAGGCTTGGGAGAAAATGACATTCTGTGTGATACCAGAAGAGGAGAAAGACCTTCAGCTACACAGTAAACTATCTATCATCTGTCCAGCCCATTCATTAGCAGTTTTACAAGTTGATAAAAAAAGGCCTTCTTTTTAAAGATTTATTTATTTTATGTGTGTGAGTGTTTTGCCTAAATGTAAATATGTATACCATGTGTGTCTGGTGCCTGTGGAAGTGAGAAGAGCACACCAGATCCCCTACAACTGGAGTTGTGTGTGACTGTGAGCTACCACGTTAGTGCTGGGAACCGAACATGGGTCCTCTGTAAGAGTAACAAGTGCTCTTGACTACTGACCCATCTCTCCAGCCCTAACATGTCTTTTTCAAGGAAGAGGATGAGGAGAATGAGGAGGAGGAGGAGAAAGAAGACTGAATTGCACGCAAGGCTATGTTTCCTGCACCCTTCCCTTTCTGAGAACTGTTGCACAGTCCAGACGTGTTTTAGGGAAAGGCGGAACTGCATCTTAGGTGCATCCCTAACAAAGGTGCCTGGAGTCTGAGACATACACAGTGCTCCCATGCAAGACACTGCCCACGGAACATGCCCCACCCCAGACAGCCTGCATCTTGGTCGTGCTTTCCCATACAGAAGTGCCTCAGTTTACAATCAACTTCACAATGATGTGAAAGTTATTAGCCTTCAGTAGAACCGTATGTGGAGTTGGGATGTGGATATTTTCCAAGACTAGCAATGTGATAGGTAGACCTGTGAGTCTCACCATCATGACTGCACAGAGCATCTTGCAACTCAGCAGGGGCAGGGAGCAGGGGAAGGGTTGGGTAGGTCAAGTGCATTTTCCCATTTGGAAACTTACAACTAGCATTTTATCCTAGAGTTTATAGGACATGAGCCCATTGTAAATTGATGAGCAGCTACATCCAAATAGCATGGTCTTGGGGTCCCATTGTAATGACTACATCCTCTATGTAACTATTTAACTTTGACATAACATGGGGTCAAAATAATTATGTGCTCTCAAATTTTGGTTCAGCTATGTGCTGCTGGATGGTCACCTTGGTACAAACTGTTTATCATGCCACAATTTCTTTCTCAGATGGCATGCGGTTTCGAAGGCAGTCATGAGGACCAATGAAAGATCTAAACGTCTAGTATGGGGCCCATTTGGTGCATGCTTTAAAATGTTCATTAGTTTTTCTTACATGATTCCATTCAAATCCTCTTTTCTTTACTTTTTAAATTGATTTTATTGAGCTCTACATTTTTCTCTGCTCCCTTCCCTGCCTCTCCCCTCCCCTTCTATCCTCTCCCATGGTTCCCATGCTCCCAATTTACTCAGGAGATCTTGTCTTTTTCTACTTCCCATGTAGATTAGATCCATGTCTGTCTCTATTAAGAGTCCTCATTGTTGTCTAGGTTCTCTGAGATTGTGATTTGTAGGCTGGTTTTCTTTGCTTTATGTTTAAAAACCACTTGTGAGTGAGTACATGTGATAATTGTCTTTCTGGGTCTGGGTTACCTCACTCAATATGTTTTCTAGCTCCATCCATTTTCCTGAAAATTTCAAGATGTCATTATTTTTCTCTATTGTATAGTACTCCATTGTGTAAATATACCACACTTTCCTTATCAGAACCATCATTCACCATGATCAAGTCGGCTTCATCCCAGATATGCAGGGATAGTTCAACAAATTAAATCTGTCAATGAAACCCACCATATAAACAAATTGAAAAATAAAAACCACATGATCATCTCATTAGATGCTGAAAAAGCTTTTGACAAAATACAACATCCCTTCAAATCCTCTTTTCATCATAATGTAAGTCACACTTCATAGAAAGACATGTAAAGTCAGTTTTCTAGACTTCAATAGTTTTCTGTTTTAATAACTTTTGTGTGTGTGAAACCAAAACCCAACTGGCATTGTAGCCATGTAATGTGACTTTGAAATGATGCTAAACAGTTATCTAGTCTGCTATATAAGTGTTTCTATATTTGGGGGTCTTACTGTAACCTTTGAGTTCCAAAGGCCCATGTATTGAAACTTAATATTCAGCTTGGTGTTCCTGGGAGGCAGTTTAGGGAGTCAGGCTTGGTGGAGGTCCTTAGGTCACTGGAGACTGTGAGACCTTAGTGCTCCCCCTCGTCTCTTCCACTTCCCCCAGTCCCCACCATGGCATTTGCCCCATTGTATACCCTTCCGTGATGTGCTGCCCCACCTCAGGCCCAGAATCAACCAGGTCACCTGACCATGGACTGGACCCTCTGAAGTTGTAAGCTAAAATGAACCTTTGCTCTTTTTTAGTGGATGAGCCCAGGCGTTAGTTAGTGCAGGAGCTTCTGCTCACAGACTCTGCTGGGATCAGAGCAAGGAGCAGAACGCTGCCCTGAGAAATGGTGTGATGTCAGGCCTTAGTAAAGCTATGCTGGAGAGATCGCCCTCAACTGCAGGACTCCCAGACACAGAAACCTGAGATCCTGACAAACACTGGAAACTGAGGCCGTTCTCAGCTGTCTTCCAGCTTGTCGCTGAAGTCTCGCGTGCTTCTGCACTGCGCTGGTCCGGAGGGATCTTCCCTGTCCTCAGGGACCTCTGTTGTGTTTCTTCCAGGGACCCTGGTTTTCAAAGAGGCACTCCTCAGCGCCCATTGGAGTGCGTATCTGCAGCCCAGCCCCCAGCTAGCTGGACAGCTGGGCCCTAATGATTCAAAACGAATGAAGCCCGTATCACTCTGTGGCTAGCAACCTGGCTTTCTGTGACCTTTACTCGCAGGATTCTTTCCAAGCACTGTGGAAGATAAAAGGGAAATCTCTCTGTATGGCAAGCAGTAAAGTGCGTAATCCATAGAAATTGTGCCTTTTCGCCCCCTTATTTTAATGAGAAAAAATGCCAGATAAACCTTACTAAAATGTTAATAGATAGCCCGAATAGAAACCAAATTGAGCCTCAAAATACACATGTTCTAGGACTTCTGGATCCTTAAAAGGCCACCTTCATCTCACCTTAACCATTTCATAAAGGAATTAACACTTCCTATCCCTTTGATTAGAAATCTTTGATGTGTCAGGATGTGTAGCCTGTAAGTACAGAGGCTTTAGAGTGGAGAGCCCACGGCACAGAGGACAAATGCTGAAGAGGTTACCTGCTTCGAGACCACATTGTTTTTAAAAATAAAAGCTAAACCCTGTAATTAGAAACTAGAGCTGTGACTAAGTCTCTCAGAACAGCCACGGAACCACAGGAATGTGTCTGTGAAACTTGCCCATCGAGTGGTTCATGCTGCTGTCAGGCCCACTGCTCCAGAAGGTCTGGCCGTCTGTGAGAGTATGGATCGGGAGCTTACCGTGAGGGTGGCTAAGAGGCTGTGTTCGCACGTCTGCACCCAGGGGCATGACAGCAATAGCTTAAAGCCAGCCAGATACCACTATCAAGACAGGCAAAAGGCGCTACTAGGGACCCCCTAGTCCTCATCCCTCAGAGCCAGTTGATAAATACTTTCTAGCATACCTTGTTAGGTGTTCATTTTGGTCCAACTAAACATTCTAACTTCCAGATTCTGTCTAGACCTGTTTCCTCTTCGTGATGACCGACCTCTTATGTTGAAGGGGGCTTTCAGTTATTTTTATTTAAATATATTCTTAGGATGTATTCAGTTTACAATTTCTACTTTTGATATGACAAACAAAAAGCACTTAATAGAAACTGTACTTTGAGTGCGAATTTAGACCTAGCCCAAGGCTGGTGATGTGGTCTCATTCTCCATTGTGATGCTGGATAGTGGCAGTATGAGATGGTTCCCAGTCGGTATGTGATGACACGTAACTGAAACTCTGCATATGCTGTGGCTAAATTATCAAGTACAGTAAATGATTTATTTTCTCCTTACAAGGGATGAGATGTGGCCCATCACAGGTGGAGGATCAGCTGCACAGCTCATATGCACATGTATGAGGATATGGTATATATAATGTACACACATATGCATGTATTTATATGCACATATATTTGAAATTAATAAATATTTCATGGGAGAATAAAGGCCTCGTCTGAAGTTGGGATCAGAATACACAAATAACCATGCTTGCTTCTAAGCATATTCGGTGAACTTTTATTCTACATCCTGCCTGGCTTTTTGCCCAGGTCTCTAAATTCCTCTTCATCATTTTACTGTTTGGTTTGTTGTTTGTTCTTTCTTCCTTCTTTTCTCTTGCCTTTTGCACTTACTTTTTCCTCATTGCTCTGGAAAATCTGTGACATACATCACCTACTCTCTGATGTGTGATAATAAATAATCAAGCTTTAAATGGAGCAAAGCATCCAGGCACAGAGTCAGAGGGGCAGGGAGAGACAGTAGGCAGAGGCAAACACACACACACACACACACACACACACACAGAGTAGGATTTACAATTTGGATATCAAAGGCATTGGTCAAGAAAAAGAACTATATGAGAACCTACAACTCATATTCCCCAAAGTTCAATTATAGCAGAATATTAAATCACAAGTATTTAAGAAATACATAGATCTGACAGAAAGCAAAATAAGGAAAGATACTACAATAAAATTGGAAAATGACAACAAAGTAATTATTTAGAAACAAAACTGGGTGGTGGTGGCGCACACCTATAATCCCAGCACTCAGGAGGCAGAGGCAGGCCAGCCTGGTCTATAAGAGCTAGAAAAACCAAAAAAAGAGAAAAAGAAGAAGAAAAAGAAACAAAATATACCTTTATAACAATTCCCTTAGTAAACTTGAAAATCAAATTTAAAATTAACTATATCTAGGAGTCAATCAGATAATACTTTACACGAAAGCAAACATAGGGGAGTTGGGAGAGTTCTGAGAAAGTTAAAGCAAAAAACAAATAGAAAAGTCAAGGAAGTGCAAGCAATAAAGATTAACTAAGAAGTTAATATAAATGAAAGAGCAAAATAATGGGAAAGATAAGGAAATTGCAAAACTATTTATTTCAGGTGACCATTCAGATAAATAATCCTTCATGAACCTGAGAGAGATTTATAACATAGTTACCAAGCAGATTATAATAATAACTAAATAGAACCTGCAACACTTTAGTATTAAAGTTGAAGCTTTAAAAAATTAGCAATTTTCCAGAAAATATAAAATTATACAACTTACAAAATAAGAGGAAGAAATATAAAATGTTCCTCCCATAGGAGACTTGATGATAAAAGGCTGCCATTGAAAAGCCAGCTGGCTGCAAGCTGAAGCTATCTAATGGCTCTTGGGAGTTAATTTTAATATAACATACCTATAGTATATAAAAGATGGAATTTCACTGGCTTGTTCACCAAAACTAGTGCAGTTTTAACAACAAAAACTAATAAAATTAGAACAGTACCCAAATAACTTTACAGATGAATGGCACTTATGAGTCAAATTTCTGCTAAAATTCTAAGTAAAAGATTCAAAATTAAATAGATCTGAAGTCTTGAAAGAATACAGAAGAGTTCAAGTTCAAACCAAGAATGATGCTTAGCTAATTATCACTGTGACAGAAATTCAACAACTCAATTGTTGGCCAATGTTATCCAAGAGACTCCTAAAACATATAAGTTATTGCTATTGTCCTTGGTTGGCCCCCAGAGATGGAAGGTAACTCTCTATTGCTGAAGACATGATGCATTTCAGACACAGGGCCAATGGGCCCCAGAGCTGGAACTGACCTTACAGCCTCCTCCCAAAGGACTAGTTTTCTTGGTACCAGGAAGTGCCATCCAAGCTTCCAAAGGAGAGAATCATCTGATAGACCTACCCAGCTCTGATGCCTAGGAACCACAACAACCAGCATAGTAATGTAATCCTAAGTGTGCAGTAGTGGCACAAATAACTTGGTAGTAACCAATAGCTCTCTAATCAGACTTAAAATCCACTTAACAAGAATCTTGTCTGGCATCGAAATCCAGTCAACTACCCAGGGTTAGTGAAGTCATGGATCTTGGAGGAGAACCTACAACCAGCACTTCATTAAACCAGGCTAATGCCCAATTACACTCTATTTGTCTCTATACCCAGAGATAAGTGTGTAGTCTTCACTCCTCATCAAGAAAACTCCTCTTAGCAAGAGACAGAGAGGGCTACAGAAAACCACTCAAAACACAGAGTTGTGGAGCCCAATCCCAACAGATACATTTGCAACAAAATTCCTACACCTCAGCCTCCAGGAAGCACTGTAAAAGAGCAGGCAGAAAAACTGTAAGATCCAGAGGAGCAAGAAGTTTGCCCTCCCTGAGATTGTGTCTCCTAGGAATGTCAGAGGCTACACCCATAAAGTCTCACCAACATTTCTGCTTAAAAATAAGCCAAACAAAACAGCAGTGGGCGTGCCAAAGTGGATAGAGGCCTCCACAAGGCCCTCAACCCTACTCAAAAATCTACAGGCAACTAAAGAACACTGAGAGTCAGAGAGTCTTCCCCAGGGAAAAGAACATCAATTAGTTATTCAATTGCAAATAGTCAGCCCTTAAAACATATATACAAATAACATTAATATCATATAGTCTGAGTAGATTATACTTAAGAATATATATGCATGTTACATATAGAGGCATATATATATAAATATGCATGTAACAGCAACTAATGAAAGAAGAGGCCATCAATTCAAAAGAGAACAAGGGTATAAGAAAGGAAAGGGAGGAGTGGTAGAACTATGCTAAAATTTCAATAATAAAAGAAAAATGTCAAAAAGTGAAAGCTTTTGTTTAAAAAAAGAAAAAAGAGAAAAGGAAGAGAAAATCGAGTATCTGTCAGAGGGATGGTGGTATGCAAGTTTAAAGGGGGAAAATGTTGAGCTTGTAATAAGGGACACTCCCATAAACCCAAAAGCATCACTGAAAATGGGGAAAGCTGAAGTTACTCCATTTAACTGCAGAAGTCTTCAGGGTTACCCACAACCCCCAGTGCAGTCCAGCATAGCCTGGTACCGGAAAGAAGAATTCAGCCCACAGGTATCCTGCAAGACTACAGGGGAGATACGATTCTGTGCACACAAATTCTATGCACAAGAATTCTGGGGGGAAGCTATCCAAACTAAATCAATAATTTGCTAAAGTAAATACACAAAAGTTAACACTTTTATGAGCTGGTAAATTCATGAAAATAGTTACTAGGGAAATGCTGTATTTGTCACAGAGACAAAATCCATAAAACAATTTAAAATCCAATAAGAAACACTGTTCATGAAGAAAACTGTAAAAATATCTTACTGAATGATGCAAAACACAGTCTGAACAAATGGAAAAGTAAATTGTTATTGCAAGACAAGGTTCAGTATTATGAAATGCCAATTCTTAATAGGAAATATAATTGAATCATATGCAAAAATAAACGCCCAAAAATAACAAAGGCAAAAGTTTTAAGCTTGGTGAGTCAAGTAAAAGTGGGAGGCTGCCCTTACCTGCTACTAAGTCACAGCAAAAAGTCACTATAACCCATAACCAAAATAAGTAACATTGGCATTGGGAGAGATGGCAGATTAAAGAAACAACATAGAGAAGCCAGGAACAGATCTCAGTTGATACAAAAGCAAAATAAGGGACACAGTTGGTGTTCCAAGGCAGTGGGGAGAGGCAGGTTTATTGAGCAAATGATGCTGGCACAGACAGCGATCCATCTGGCAGAAACATTTTGGGTACCCCTCACACTAGGCATGAAGCAAACACAAAAGGAAGCAAAGGCTTAAATGGAAATATAGTAGCATGACAATAATCCAGAGCAAGCTTCAGAAGGGTATTTCAGAGTGAACAGGTAGGCTTTTAACAGACAACAGAGGAGGGCAGAAGGAGGTGAGCTCAGGAGACACAGAAATAAATTTTGTCTACCTTGTATGTAATATAGCATAAATATACATATTTGGTGGTAGAAAAAGTTCACTATGTAAGGGGGAAAGCCAAGTCCCTTCTTGGCATCCATGTGGGACTGTGCTCAGGGCTTCCTGCAAAGAACAGAACGTACAGGTGCTCAAGCCCACTGTACAAAACCCCTGGTGTTCACATGGAGCCCACGCAAAGACTTCCCTGTACTTCGCCTCCCCTCTGAATGACTTGGACTGCATCACGCAATGAAAATGCTGTGCCCACAGTTGTTATTCTTAGACAATAATGGCACAAAAGGTCTGCACAAGTTTAGCATAGACACGCTTGCACTTTGAAGAATATCTTCGATCTGAGTTTAGTTGAACATGTGGATGGACACGGCTGCACAAATAAACATAAATGACAGCGAATCCTCTGGCACCAAGTATCTACAATGTCTAAAGAGAATTATGGACAGAGAAAGGGAAATGTCTATAATATACACAGAGCTTTCATGAATTGCTAAGGTAGAGACGCAGAACCCTAAAGTCAAACAGGCAGTAGAAGTAAGATGACTTTCACAGCACAAATCCTGATGGGCAGCAATATACGAAAAGATGTTCAATTCCCCTGTGGTCAGGGAAGCGGGTAAAGTTCAGATCAGGTATTACTCCTAAAAAGGCATAACGCCCCCATAAAAACATGGGGTGTGTGAAGAGCTCTTTTGGGGCCCTACTGGAAACATCAGTGAGAGTTGGTAAAGAACTCAGGGTCCCAGCAGAAATGACAGCAGAAGCTGGTCAAAGCTTTCACAGGGTTCCAGTGGAAATAGCAATGGAATTTGGTAAAGAAATATGTCATGGTCCTGGTATGACTGGCAGTGGAAGCTTATAAAGAACACCTCCCCCAAGATCCTAGTTAGGACATCAGAGGCTGCTGTCCTGCCAAGCATCCTGGCAACGCCTCTCCGCAGATACCTTGTCTTCTTCAATGGCAGCTCACGGTCAGCAACCCAGTCTATGAAAATTGTTAGTGAATTACAGACTTTTAAATCAATCATAATAAGGTTTATAGTAGACTAAAATGAAAAATGAGAGGAGAAGGAAGAGGGGAAATACAGATATTAAAAGAGATACTTGAACAGGTTTTCATAAAATATGATGGCAAAATATTATACAGTCTATAAAGAAGAGTTGTAGATCTGTTTTCTAGATGGCACCCCAGATCTGGAACAACTCCAGATGTCTGTCAAAGGAGAGTAAACAGACCGAAGCATGTATGCTCATAAAATAGAATGTTGTTCAGGGTGGGAAATTTATAATATTGCAACAATCTGGAGGGTTTTCAAGAGTATCACGCTGTGTGAAGGACACTTTAGGCAAAAGCAAAAATCATTTTTGTACACACACACAAAGAGAGAGAGAGAGTTCTAGATGCAATAGAGCAATCCAATCCACAGTGGGGGGAAAATTCTAAGGTCATCTTGGGTGGGGTTGGAGAGGAGGTGACTGGGAAGGGCAGGGAGGGTCCCCTTTGTATTGCCTAGGCAGGGAGCCAGCTACCTTTATCAAAAACGCATCAACTGATATGCTCAAGGCCATAGCTGCAGATTGTGTGCAAAGCTTACCTCTGAAGGAAATACAACCACCGCACACTAGATAATGAATGGCAGGCCTGCTTGCAGTGTTTAGGGAGAACACACTCACTTTGTACCTTCCTTAGATATTTATCAAAAGATGAAGATGGTTAAACAGAGAGAGGAAAATTAAGCACAGCTTGAACATCCGCAATAGGATAGAGTCCAAAATCCAAAACCTTTGAGCATAATACCATTAGCAGAATTGCTCACTATATAGGAAACTTCGTTTCATGTTCAAAATTATTAAATAGATTGTTTGGTCAGGTGGTGGGTGGCACACACCTTTAATCCCAGCACTTAGGAGGCAGAGGCAGGTGGATCTCTGTGAGGTAGAGGCCAGCCTGGCCTACAGAGCGAGTGCCAGAACAGGCCCCAAAGCTACAGAAAAACCCTTTCTCAAAAAACTAAAATATATACATATATATTACTTGATATTGTTTTAGAGTCTTATATAAATGGTGTTTATGAAACATAAGGAAATTTAGTATTCAGACATGAATCCTAAGTCCAGAGATACATTATCATGCATATACAGATATTCCAAAATTAAAAAAAATCCTGTGTGTTTGGCTTACTTTGTTGCTTACTGCTAAGGGGAGGGGGCTCCCTTAGACCTACTAGTTCAAGGGGTATCTACCAAAAAAGGCGAGATATAGCAAAAGGCTAAATTCTCCTTCATAATACCATGTATACTTTTTGTATATCTGTGGAAACACCCTGCTTAGTTGCATAAACACAAAGAATGAGAGCTGAGACCTAAAAGCAAGGTATTAGCAAAGGAGCAGAAAATATGCAGGGGTAAGTGCAAGAACAGCAGTTGCTGATTGACAGCTTTTAGCACAAGGAAACAAAATACTACGTCCTGTTAATTTCCCTACAGTTCTCTGTGCTAATTTAAAAATCTCTACTGTGATCATTTGCCATTTGTGTAATTCAGAAGCTCTTTTTATTTCTGGGTAAACATAAAACAAAATAAAGCAATGGAGAAATCTTTACTCCTATTTTCTAAAAGGTCCTCCCAAATCACTTAGCCTCAGGTCCTGCAGAAAGGCTTCCTTGACTGCCTGTAGGACTCAGTTTATCCCCTCTGCTCGTCTCTACACTACAGATTCCACTCCAGAAGCAGGATTTTTCACAACCAAGCTCTGCTGGTCTGGGTCTCCAGTCACTGGAACAGAACCCTCTGGAAACCTGTAGGTCTTGGTCTTTCCCATACCTGAGAAACCAGAGCTGGTTCCTGTGGTCTTGGGGGCTGTCTGCACACTTGCCCTGTGTCTGTATGGGTCCTAGTCTTCTTAAAAATTCAACCAGGCAGTTAGACATAATTTGGGTGACTGTCCCAAACTAACCAACCATGTACCCAGCCCATAGTCACGGCAGGTAAAGGGGTTTATAGAGGCCAAGTCTCATCAGTGTTTGTTTCCTAATAAGGATTCTGAAGAGCCCACAGAATAGAAGGGCAGAGGCAAGGATTGTTACCAGGCCTCTAGGCTCTGGGCAGGCCTCCAAGAACTGAAGTCAGTAGCTGAAGGCTGCCGCCTGCTTGACTTTGCCCAGAGGAAATGCAGTATGACTCCCATCTCTGCCCTCTTCAGCAGCACCAGCTTCCTGAGTTTCTACTTGACCAAATCCATGGAGATGGCAGCCTAGGGCATCCAGCAGGTAAGACAAACAAACTTCAGAGCAGTTGCAAGGAGGCCACAAGGCTGCAGGCTTCCAGAATGTACACCACACAGAGGTGTCTAGGCGAGCAAGACTTTTCTCTTATCCTCATCCCAGGGCATAGAGAGGAACCAAGCTGAAACCCACAAAGGCTATATGGACCTTGGGTGGGAAGAGCATCGCTGGCTTCCCTGCTTGTTTATGACTCGGCCCTTCTACATCTGGGTGGGTCAGTGGTCTCCGAGTGCTGTCTCCGAGTGTTGTTTCCCTGCTTGCGCCAGTGGCCTACCCCTAGGCAGGGCTTGGTTAAGGCCATATACAATTGCATCAGCATACTATTTGAGGTAGCAGCACATGACATCTGTAAGTAATGGGTCCTTTCGCACAGGTGGCACCCCATGACGCTTATCCCTGCCAAGTGACTGAAATGGCTTTGCTTCAGCACTCCTCACAAACAGCAGCTCCACTAGGTAAACTACCTGGGTGTCATTTTCCTGTGGTTGAATAAACTCAATAAATTAAAACAAATATCCCAAATGGCATTCATATCTTCTACCTAAAGTAGTTGTGAAATTGGAAGCAACCTAGAGTATTTTAGCCCTGCATCCTGATCTGTGTAGCACAGGAACAAAGACCACACATTCAAGAGGAAGACTGGCTGATGCTCTAGCCTGTGACTGTAAGTGGATTAACAGAGATAAGCTCCAGCCTTAGCCAGACAAAGAAGTTAAAGATATTGTTGACCTCAGGGGCTGAGAGAGATTTAAACAAGATGATACCAGTTGGGGATAGCACACAATTTTGCTATTGTTGGCTGTTAAATAGGAACACACTTTAAAATAATTCTGTAGTTTTTCTAGAATGCAAAGCAGCTACCTAGATAATATGTTTCCACCCCCAATCAATTACTGGCAGGAGGGTGATGGAGCTGTTTAGAGTAGCTCTGGCTCATTAGGTGAGATGTTCCCAGATGAGACTCATAGATGAGAATGTGAAAGAGAGAGAGAGAGAAACAGAAAGGAAGGAAGGAAGGAAGGAAGGAAGGAAGGAAGGAAGGAAGGAAGGAAGGAAGGAAGGAAGGAAGGAAGGAAGGCAGCACAGTTATGATGTCCCTACAGGAAGGATAGTTTCTTGACCATAAAAATGATACTTAAACCAACTTGGTTTTTGTCTTGTTGTGCAGTTAAGAGCAAGAATCCACAGAAAGTCTCTGAGTTGCATGACCTTGTCACTTATTAACTGTTCCACTTATCTAAACATTTGCCTGCCTGTGGCCCTTGGCCATTGTCTGCCCTGAGCTGGCCCTGCCCCTGTCCCAGGCTGTTCTATCTCTAACTGTGTGGAGTACTGTGAACAGCAGGGGCCCAGTCTTGCCCTTCCTGTACCTCAGAAGCCATGGGGCTCTGACTAGTAACTGTCTAGGCATTTTAAGCTCAAATCTTGAGGCTTTCTGATCAGTCTCTTGACTTTTTTGTCTTACCATCTAGAAAGCTCAATCTCCGAGACCACACTCTCCCTTTTTATCAGTTTCCACACACTTATGGGGTGAACTCTGGCCTTTCTCAAAGAGGAAGTAACTTAAGAGGTTACAGGGTACAGCTTTCTCCCTTGTTTAATTCTTTAGTGAAAAGGCACAGATGTCTATACTGTACTATATAGTGTTCTTTGATTAAAAGGAACACGGCGGGGCCACTGCTGCCTGGCAAAACAAGTAAGGATGCCTTCTGATAGGTGGTAGTGGAGCAAATACATTGCAGCTTGTAAAAAAATGGCTTCAAGCAGATGCATGAAGCTCTCCCACTGGCAAGATATGGGATTTGGCTTCAGAGTTAGCTTCCCAAAGCCCAGTCCTAAAGTCAGTTGGTCCTAGGAAGTATCTAAAGACAGACTCAAGATGCAAAGACCAAGATTGGATGATACCATTATAATGGGATACAGTACTGAGCAAAATGCTGGTCTGCCAATCAAAATGTCTGCTCCATGGAGCCATAGGATGTTTACCTGTATTTTAAGTCAGACATTGATACTGAACTTTCAGAAGAAATTTACCCAACCTATCTACATGATATAGTAGCAGAAAAAAAGCACTTCTATTTTATTGGAATGGTTTGTGATACCTAAGTGTCCTTTGTGTGGACAGTTGATATTGCAGGCAGTTTGATCTCTGCAAAAAAATAAAGAGAGAGAGAGAGAATAATAGAACAGCCTGACCGAAGTTCAAACTACAGAATTTGGTTTGGGGGTATTTGTTCCACAGCATGACAGACTGACTTCTTGAGCAAATCCACCTCCTTATAAGACTGCATAAGGCTCCTTACATGCCCAGCTTAGTTTCGGTTCTAAAGTGGGTTTTATAGATATATTTTGATCAGGTTTGTAAGAAAGAAAGTGCCGTGCAAATATGTGGCCTTGCCACATCTCTTGGGTAGGAACACATGCATGCAGTAGGCCTGTTCCATCTGTATCTAAGATGTACATTACACACATCTGGAGACTAACACCTAACAAACTCTTCATCAGAACTGTGCAAGTGTGCGGTTTCACGCACACACCTCATCACAAGTGGATGCTCACTAACTGACTTCAGTACCGAGTGCTGGCGTAGCCCCCTGGTTAGGAGCTTAGCCAATGCCTGAGCAAGTGCCAAGGCATAGCCTGTGCTTCCTCAGATGATAAGAGAGCCAACAGCTGGGCACTCACTTCCCACTCCACATCAGCAGGGCCTGCCCACCTCTGTGCCCTGATAAGAGCTTACGTGTTTGATAGTCTTGCAGTGTGCCAAACACTTGGGTCCGAGGCCCGTACATAGTCTGTTCAGCACATAGAGCATCCCTGAGAAAGAGTCACAATTGTCCTTTGGAAAGGACAGACAGATCAGCTCTACATGGTGTGACACATCTGCAACCCCAGCGCTAGAGAGGCTGAGGCAGGAAGATGAGCTTTAGAATGAGGCCCCGTCTTGAGACTAGCAAGAGATGGAGCAGGGTGGGGGAGGGGGCTTAGCAAGAAAATGAGACAGAGATGGGAGAAAGAGAGATTCAGAAACAGATTCAGAGACAGAGTTAGAGAAACAGAGACAGATGGAGACTGAGAGACAGAGGCAGAGAACAACTATTAAATTTTGAATAACATCTGAGGATTCTTTCTCAGAACAAGTAAAGCAGTAAACTGGATTTAGAACTCAAAATATTCTGTAGATGGTCTTTCAGTCTCTCATGGACAAAACTCTGGAGCCACTGAATTCTCTAGTCAGAAATCAGTGAAGATTGTATCTTAGCAATCCATCTAACTGGTCTTTTTTTTAAAAAAAATGCAAGTGACAAACAATTCTGAATAGCATTACCCACAAAACATTGGAACATTGATTACACACTTAGAATTAAATGAAAGCTATCTTTAACAATTTTATGGAACTCATATGTTGGTGACAGGATAGACCAGTGCATCTCAAAGAGGGAAAGGGGTGGATTAGCTCCCCAGGAAGTACCCACAGTGTCTAAAGATATTTTTGTTTGGTACAATTAAGGGGGGATGTGTTACTAGAACCCAGTGGGCAGCGGAATACACTGTTGCTGTTCAACATCTGACAACACACTGAAAACTCCCCCAAACAAACAGCTTTCAAATCCCAAATGACAATAGTGTTGAGGTTGAGAAATCTCAGGAAAGAGATAGGCAGATCAGTTTGCATCTGTGTGGATGGATAGGTGGGTGGGTGGATGGATGGATGGATGGATGGATGGATGGATGGATGGATGGACGGACGGACAGATGAGTGGATGGATGGGTTAGAAGATCTACTAACAAGACTGACTGAGAAATTACTTTGAGTCAGAAGACTGATTCAGTGTTTTATCTTTTCAGTTTTGGTGTAGTGCTGTCATTCAATTTCCTGTTGATCATGCAACCTTCCATGCCTTTCTAAGCAGGCGACCTTTCTAAGCATGATCAGTCGTACTAAAGAACAACAGAGTATCTCATAGCAACAACAAGAAATAATCACCATCACGCATGCTCTCTGAAAAAAGAGAGGAAAATGTAAATGATTGCTTCAAGACACTAAACTTTTAAGTTAGAAAATGTGAAAATTTCGTGGAAATAGAAGAGCTAGGAAGGAAAAGCGACTGTGTTTCTGTATCTTTAGACATGCTGCATTTGAGAGACGGCGACCAAAGGGTCTCTAGGTTACGCTGGGAGTCTGTCTGGCCTAATGCTGAGGTCTGGGTTCAATGAGAGACTCTGCCTCATAAAATAAGGTGAGGTATAATTGAGAAAGAAACTCAACCTTGACCTCTGTACACATGTGTACACATGCCAATGCCCTCCCACACGTATGTGCACATACACATGAACAAATAACAGAGCACACAGAGAACTGAAAGTATAATTAATTGATAGAGCAAAAAGGTAAGGATGATTAGCTGATGATCAGTGGCATCAATTTTCTTTGTCAATGAAAAGAAGAATGACCATGACCAATTGAAATATTCAAATAACAAGAAAAATTGTACTTCACAAATGTCCATGATACAAGAATGACCAAATATTGAAATTGATTTTCTAATCTTTCTGAAACTTCCAGAATTTTCTGGTTCTTTTCCATTGAAAATAGACAAAGCTGGTCATCATCACAGACAGCCATACCCATCAATAGCGATACAGGCCTTTCTGCTTTCCTGTTTGGATTAGATCTTACTGCTTCCCACAGAACTTACACAAGGTGTTTGGTGTGAACATGCCAACAGATGCTTACAATCTAAAGGGAAGAGTTAGAGATATCTTAGCAAATTTGGCTCTATGCTAAGGAGAAAAGTGATAACGGGGACCTGAGGTGGCAGGTGTGACTGACACTCCACACGGACTGTACCACTCAGGGCAACAGTGACTACAGGTGAGAAGTGGCATAGAGTGGCTTTGCTTGCTGCCTTCCACAGTCTGGCTCCAGCATTCAGCTACATAAGCATCCTCTGTAAAAGTTGCTTCACGGTCAGAAACCAAAATCCAACCACGAGACTGCAAAAGTATTTCCACATTGTAAACAAAATCCAAGAATCTGAGTCAAGATTACCATCATCCTAACTATTCTTACAGCTGGAAAGGAAGTTGTGAGTCTGTTCACGCAGGTACCCTGCCTCCTCCATGGAGATCTGATGTCAAACATACTGTGTTCAAAAATAGGCAGTCTTAAAATTCATGTATGAACATATGACTTACAGACAGATACATATAACTCAAACAAAGAATCTTTATATTTCTATTGAAAATAAGTTATACAATAGTCTATGCCCAGGAAGAGAATACAGTTTTAGCAGTCATTGACTTCAGCCACTAATCATATATGTGTGCATATGCAGATTTGAATATACATGGATATATGTGTGTGAATATATGTGTGTTCATGCATGTGTATGTATATACATTCATAAATACACATATACATATACAATTAGCCAATGGGGGCAGCATGAGCAAAATGAACTGCATAAAACACTCTGTTAACTCTGATCTTTAGAACAAACAAGTATCAGAGTCATTGGTATTTCATCTCATACATCACTTTCTTTCCATACTTGAGACCTTACACAAGACATTCGGTACATAGTGTTGCCAATTTATGTTCATAGTTTAAAAGCATATTAACTAAGAATGGAGTACAAAGATTTGGTTAATAATAATAACAACAATAATAATAGATGCAGGTGTCATTAAGCTTGTTTGTCATTTTCCAGAAACAAGTCCTAGCTTTAGGAAACCATCAATTTCTTAACCAGAGCAAAAAAAAAAAAGAGCATCCCTGTGGAGGCCTGGCTAGAGATGACAGACATGACTGTGGCTTGCTCACCATTCTAACCTGCAGCCTCCAAGGTCCAGGCCTGGCTAGAGATGAAAGACATGACTGTAGCTCATTCACCATCTTAACATGCAACCTCCAAGGCCCAGGGAGGTGCCCTATAGACCACTGGATTATGGGGCTTGACTTGGCCAGGATCCCAAGGATGCTGATTACCAGACAGAACTCTAAGAGGAATCTAGAGGGCACTGGAGCCACTGGAGGCAACACTAACTTGGGGTGGGGGGAGGAGAGGAGACATGCCTCACCTGTTTAGGGTCTCTGAACTGAGCTCTGGTAGTAAGAAGCCCAGGGAAGAGCCACCAGAAGTATCCAGGGCAAATCCTATGGTTCTGCTGGGACATCTCCCTCTGAAGAGCCTGCTAGCTTTTACTTTCACAGCCATCAACCACGCAACAGCGGAACATCAAAACACCAAGAGTACCAGACCTGAGAACATCAAGGTATCAGATGCCAGCACTATTATAGAGTTCCCAAAGCCCCCAAAATGCTACATTTCCTTTCACCCAGGTTCCTCCTCCTTAGAGCTTGTAGACAAATGGCAGAGACTTCCAACACATAGAGTGATCTTCTCCTTATTCAGTCTCAGAACAGATAGCACCCTCCATTCTACCCAAACTGTCTTTATATCTTAGCATGGTAACTGCAACACACATATGTGATGTCCTAACACTGGCTCCTTTCCAGCTCTCATGCTGTTGCTGGGTTTTTTACAAGAATCTGCCCTGTAGAAATGGCCCTGATAGAAAACGTTAAAAATCAGAACACCTGTAACATTCTGATCATACTGAATTTAAACATAGACTCCAGATGCCCTTTGACACAGAAATAAATATGCCCTTTCAATCATCTCTCCTCATTGGTTGACCAGCCAGGTTAAAGAAGAGAGAAGGAGGCACACAGAAGATTATCCCCTACATTTAATGGTAGAATGTCCCTCTAGATTTCAGAAAATGCATTGAACTAGACCACCTCCACTATGCCTGTCGAGTCAGTCAGCCTTCTATTACCAACATGACAAATATAACTACTATGGAGATATTGAACTCACAAGAGGAAAGAGCTGTCTTGGCCTGTGTTTTTAGAGGTGTTGGTGCATGGTTGGTGGGCCTATGGCTTTTGTGTCTCAGTGAAAACAGCAAATTACAGTAGGAGCGCACATGAGCAAATACTCAACTCAAAGCAGAAAATCAAAAGCAAGGAACAGAAAAGAAGTGTCCACGGTTCCTACAGAGGCACTTCTACCAGGTTCCAAATCTTAAAGGCTCCATCACCTCCCAGTAGCACTCTACTTTAACACAGCATCTTGGCGCTCCAGACCCTAACTTCAGAGGTTCGAAAATAGATTTACATAGCAAAGATATTTTAGGGCTAAGGCTTCAGTTCAATGGTAAAGCACTTACTTGGTGTGTCATACCACAACTGACTCTGCCAAGATGGAAGGATTGCCTGTGCACTGTAAGATGTTTAGTAGGACCCTAGGCCTCTGCCCTCTAATTCACATAGTGCCTTCTTCCTGACAGATGCTGTTAAGTATCTTCTAAGGACAAACATCCCAGTGAGACCCTCAGGCCTAAAAATCCTGCTACTCCTCCTCTTTCACCCCACACAGTGGCTCACAGAGGGGCTCACTGAGACTTGGGTGAGATAACAATTCATCCAGGGTTGGGCTAGCCTTTACCCAAGAACACCCGGCCTGTGGTCCAGTATTGTCCCACTTCACCAACCTGAAGAGGCTACCTTGTGACTTTCCACAAGACTAAATACCAGGAGGACCAGCTTGCCTGGCCATACTCACTGTTCAGTGCTTTTAACAAAAGTCCAAGAACGCAAGTTTCAAACCACAGATATTAATATACAAGTTTCTATCCACAGAGCTATATGAATCTAGCCACAGGGACCCAAACAAACAAAGCAAGCCCATCTCTTACCCTAAACATTACTTTGCGGATTGTGGAGAAGAGACGCCGGCTGTCACTTTAGAAGACTACTGTGAACACCCATGGATTACATGAAGACAAGGTGAGTTCAGAGACCTTTGTAAACTCCAGAGTGAACCTGGGCCACAGGCTGGCAGAGCCCAAGGACTACGCGACTTACAGTATCATCATTGTGCAATCCGACTCTCTGTCAGCACTGTGGTTGTAGCCAGCTTCGCTGACTTCCAAATAACAATGTAATCACCCTGTAATCTGTGTATTTAAGAAGGCTCACACGGGCACGGCCCCTTGCCATTTCCTTGAAGCAGTCAGCACGGTAACATCTAGAACAAATCTCCTTCCCAGGAAAACGCTTTCCACCAGGGTTAGCATCATCGTGAGGGGCAGGCAGAAGCCCTTCATTCACTGGTTGCCTGAACTCAGAGCAAAGAGCTAAAATCCTATCAGGAGTTCATATTTCATACGGCTTCTTAAGAGCCTGAGGCAGGAGGATTGCAAGCTAAAGGCCTTCCTGGGAAGTACAGTGAGTACAAGTCTAATGTGAGACTTGTAGCAAGACTTTGTCTCAGAGTACTAAGTAAGAGGGCTGAGGACATAGCTAAGTGGTGGCACGAATCAAGCCTTATGTTTGGTCCTCAGTGCTGAAAAATATTTTATAATTTAAAAAGAAAAACAAAGAATGTGTACAGCAGATAGCACTCCTCACCATAATGCAGACAGAAAGAGTCAGCTTCCTAGAGTTTTGCAGACTAACTGCGTAGACGGGAGGATGGCCGGGTGAATGTGGCCACACTTGTCTCTTTCTAATTAATGTTCGGTCTCTCTGTCCTTGTATTTCATTTGAACTTACCCTTCTAAGTCTTAGGATCTAAGCACACAATGACCATTATCAGGTAGAAGCAGGCAAGTTTGTCCTTTCCCTGTCTAGCGCCTTTATCTGCAGTTAATTAGATGGTCATTGGAACCCAAGCCTTTAGAGGTTGGATAAGCTGTGTGGGGCAAGAACTCTCCTAGTCTGTTGATGAACCTCTCTTAAGGGACTTCTTCATGAAACAATGCCCTGGGCAACTGTCTGCCGCCTCTGCACAGTTCCCTCTTCCTCTTGTGAGATCACAGCTGGATGGAGTCTTTCAGAGTATTTCCAGCCTGAAATCTTCCAGCTCTCTCAGAGAAAGGACAGCCCTGAAGGTGACAACACAGGGATCCTTCAAAACCTCCCACAGACGTTTCTAGACGCCTGATTTCTATATGAGTACAAGCCCCACCAGTGTGTGTCCACCCTGCTCCTTTCTTCTGTGGAGGAGGGAGGCATGGCCAGTTGCTTCTTCTTCCTCACACTGAAGTGTCTGTGCCCTGCTTATTTCCCTCTCCTTGGTGCAAACTGGGGAGGTGACAGAGAGAACACGCTTCTGAGAGAACTTCGCTCCCTGAAACTGGGACTGACCTGAAGGAAGTTCATTTGATCAGACAACAGTAGGCTCCCTGAGGGAGTCTGTCACCAGATCGGATACCAAATCCAACCCAACTGACAATGAAGATTGACCTTCACAGAGGTAGAATACAATTAGCAATGATGTAATCTATATGTAAACTGTTGTCACACAAAAGAGAATCTAAACATTTCTTCTTAGGAAGGGACTCAGACGAATCAGACATTTGAACAGGACCTTGCAAAGACAATAGTTGAAGAGCTAAATCAGAAAGATGGGTGAGAGTCAGGGATAAAGATGGCACATACCTACTAAGAAAGAAGGCTTAAAACTTCAAGACACAGGCTGCAGCTAGGCAAGACCAGACCATAAAATATGGAAGTCAGCTAGTAGGGAAAGAGCTACCAGGGAGGAGCAACCAGGCCACCTCAGATGTTAGCCAGCCCTTGTCTGTGAAAGATGGAGGCTTGAACAGCATGATCAGATAGCTCTTCTTTTCAATGTCTGCTCTAAGGAAGAGTGCAATCCAGCCTAGAAAAACTCAGAACTGCTGTACATTCCATGCAGGTGTGATTTAAAAAAAAAAGCCAGAGCAATTATGATTGGTGATTTTTAATGTATCATTATTTTCATGACTAGTATCTATTCCTTTATTGGTAGTATCATTTTAGTTTCAGTAAAGCAGGGTCAGTTATTTCATATGTGATCTTTTCCGTTGTAACTGAGGTCTGGTTCATCATCATGTCTCAATACCTAGCAGAGAGACCCTGGTGCATTCAGAGCTCCTGTATTACCACATACACAAACAGCAAACTCTGCTGTAAAGACTAAGTGGTGTGCTTGCTTCACATGTATACTTAAATTGGCATGATAAAGAGAAGATTAGCATGGCTCCTGTGCAAGGATGACATGCAAATTTGTGAAGCATTTTATGTTTGTGGATATTGGATGTAAAGCAAAGGATAATCAGGCTACAATCCTCAACCCCAAAGAAGCTAGGTAAAAAGGACCCTAAGAGGGACCTATGGATCTCCCAGGGAAGAGGAAGTAGGTGGGATGTCCTGGGTAAAAGGCGGGGGGGACATAGATGGGAGGGGATGGGGGATGGGAACATGAGGGACCAGGATGGTCAAGGTGTGGGCTGAATAGAGCCGGAGAGTAATGGGGGAGATATCTTGATAGAGAGGACCATTGTGGGGTTATGGAGAAACCTGGTGCCAGGGAGGCTCCTGGGAACCCACAAGGATGACCCTAAGACTCCTAGCAATAGTAGAGAGGGTGCCTGAACTGGTCCTCCCCTGTAATTAGATTGGTGACTACCCTAGTTGTCATCATAGAAGCTTCATCCAGTACCTGATGCAGAGACCCACAGTCAAGCACTAAGTCCAGCTGAAGAGAGGGTGGAAGGATTGCATGAGCAAGGGGTATCAAGATCATGATGGAGAAACCCACAGAGACAGCTGACCTGAACCTGCAGGAGCTCGTGGACTCTGAACAGACAGTTAGGGAGCCGGAAATGAACTGACCTAGACATTGCATCTGGGTGACAATTGTGTAGTTTGGTCTTTTGTGGGCCCCTAGCAGTGGAACCAAAACTTGTTCCTGATGCATGAGCTGGCTCTTTGGAACCTATTTCCTATGGCGGAGTGCCTTGTTCAGTCTTGATACAGCAGGGAAAACTTGACCCTATCTCAGCTTGATTTGCCAAGCTTTATTGATTTCCTTACCCCATCTAAGTGGAGACAGAGGAGGAGTGGATGGGGGGAGGTGCAAGGGGAGCCAAAGAAGGGAGTGGGAAGGGAGGAGGAAGGGGAAACTGTGGTTGGTATGTAAAATAAATTTTAAAAATGATGAGAAAAAAAACTATGTGATATTCGGTTCTTATTTTGTAGATCAAGTTAGTGTGCCACTCATCTCTGCCCTCAGGGTGTAGCTGCAGCCATAGTCATGTCTAAATGAATGAGCATACTCTGTTCCAATAAAACTTTATTCATAAAAATTGGAAGCAGACTGGATGGAACTGGACATAGTCTGCCTACTTCTGTTGTAGACAAAGGTATTGGAAGTAGACTGGATGGAACTGGACATGGTCTGCCTACTTCTGTTGTAGACAAAGGTATTTGTTCTCAGTGATTTGAAAATGGGGCAGTTAATCAATAGTTCCCTAGAAACAAAGGGAAGAAACTTTTTGGGGTTGAGTTAGAGTAATTTACCCATCCTTATAGACATCTGCTCTGATAAACTCAAGGTAACAGAATGCTAGAAGCAGGAAAGCTTTGGAGTAATCCCTATTTACGCTAAAGAAACTACTGAGCACCTTATGCAGGCTCTCTAACTCTCTTGTTCTGACCCTCATATCTGTGGCTTTGGCTTACATTCCATACTTCTAGGGCAGAACTCGCGGTACATGTCCTAACTTCACCTTTGCAGGGAGTGAGCAGCTTTCACCTTGAGAAGGAGGAGATCCCAGAACTAGAAACACAGAGTCCAACGAAGTGGGATATTTAACCACACTGACCATCTTGCAGCATGCCAAGCTGCTGATGCCACAGATCTGACGGTGTCAATATCAACTACATCCAGAAAAGCACTTCTCACCAAGGTCAGAGCCACTCCAGGGATCCAGAAGATGACCAGGTTAAAAAGAAATACTTAGTTCCCAATTTAGTATGAATGCAAAGCAATTGGTCACCACTTGAGCTTGGGCTCATTGATGGAGAGCGCCTAGACATTTACTTCTGGAGAATAGCATTCCTTTCAGTAATATTGTATCCAAGGCCCAGCTAGGAAACGATTAAGGATCTACTTCCTGTTGATTTCTCCCAAAGTACTACCGTTAGGTTCCAAGGACACAGCACTTTTCCAGGCAATAGTCATTAAAATGCTGTGCACTTAGAACTTGCCACAGGCTCCTTCACCTGCCCCACAGTCTCCAGGGGTGTCTTTGGCTTTATAAATGAAAGGACAAGAGCTATATATAGTAATGCACCCCTGTTGGCTGAGGTAGATGGATCAAAAGGAAGAAGTCAGCCTGAGCCTAGACCTGGTCTCAAAGGGGGTGGGGAGAAGAGAAAAAAAGGGAAAGGGAGAAAGAAGAAGAAAGGGAGCAAGAACAGACCTGTGCAAATGGCGCTCTCACCCATGTGGTGGGTCTACCCCAATTCCACCTGGACCCAGTGCCCTTCCTCACTGAACCTTTTACTTCAGGGACCTTTAGGAACTAGGGACATTTTCAGAATGAAGAAGTCTCAAGCTTCTTACTGGATCCACTTTTGTTGTGACATGTGTTTTCTGCTCAAGGCTGAAAAGTAAGGCAATAGAAGGCATGCAGCGGCAACATGTGGAAAACACAGCAGTGGTGCAGGTCCAGCACCCAAATGGTCCCTGAAACAGACCTGGAGGCAAAAGCCAGAGAGTTAGAAAGTGTTGTCAAGGCAGAACCTTGGGGACTGCATGCCAGTACTGCAACCCTGTGTGCTCCCTCCTGTCTCTTGTCTGAAACTGTTGACTGTTGACTGATGGGACAAGCCTCTCCTTGATTTCTTCCTTGGATCTGAGTTCACCAAATAGCATGCTGAAATTATCTAAGCCATAGTGCTTAGACCTTCACACCTGGACTCGCACACAAGCGAGAAGCTCTTTAGGTCTTCGGGACAAACTAACACCATTATCCACATTTTTACTCAAAAGACTTTCCACAGTCAGGTGGCATCCTCAAAAGAGGTGGAAATTAACATACATGAGAGGTGCTCCCTTAACATCCGTCAAGGTGCTCCCACAGCAGCTGCCCGTGGCATCCCATCGTTGGAGACTGCACCTTAGGACAGGTACGGCTGCTCCTCCAAACACGCTAAATTCTTTATTAACTTGGCCTGGAGGTACCAACAATATTTTAAGATCTACATAAACACACGAACACTGGGGACCTCCCCCCACATAATTTTGGTAGTGAATAAAAGTGAAATTAATAATGTAGAATACAAAGTGTTAGAATATGCTGTTTTGTTTCTACTTTACCCCTTTGTGACCAAAAGTAAAAACTAAAGAAGTCATCTTGGTTGTTTAATTTATACCAATAGTTCTCAACTGGAAAGAACATTCACCTCCCAGGAAGGACCCAACCAAGAGGACATTTGCAAATGTCAGGAGACACACATTCAGCTGTCATTGTGTCCATGTCACATGGAGGGTAGAGGCTACGGCTGCTACAAGACATCACACAGGACATAAGACCGTGGTCACTGTAAACTTAACCCACTGCAAGGACCAGCTACACTGGGCCTAAGAAGCCCTTCCTGACAGGGCGACTGCAAAATAATCCATGCAGCTCAGGGACAGGGCAACTGCAAAGTAATCCATGCAGATCACGGACAGGGCAACTGCAGCTGCGATCAGCACCTGCCCACCAGTATTAAGATCTTTATCATGGTCTCAGGGTTTAGAGAGGTGAGACCCTGAGCTGCCAAGGGCTGGGAACAACATTCATTGGGAGCTGTCCTGAGGCACTGTCCAGAAGGCCTGATAGCTGTAAGGAGAGGGGTTTAATCCAACCTGAACTCAAGGCCGGCTCCACAGAGAAAATAACACTGGCTTTCTCTGAAGGGTCTCAGAGTTTACCACCACAATGTAAGGAGGCTTTTGTAGGTGGAGAGCCCTGCATTATCTAAAGAACCTAGAGAGTATTTTAAATGCTGAATGATGTACAGTAAGTTTCCATGTAGCCAAAAAAAGAAGATGTTAATTATAAAATAAAGTCATCAGTGATATGCACAAGTCATTTTTCTATATCCCCGTCAGGGTGGGGACCTCAGGACACAGATACAAACTATAGAAGTTTGAAGAACAAAGAGCCCTCCATACCGTCTGAAGCTGGAAACATCAGGTAAGTCTGTGTGTGGAGCCAGAAGCTGCATGAGGGTTCTGGAGAGATGGTGCAGTGGATAAAGAGCTCGTTCCACAAGCTGAGGACCTGATTCCAGCACCCACATCAAAAGTCATACACATGTCCAGCACCTGTAACCCCAGCACCAGAGTGGATCCTGGGGGCTCACTAGCCAGCCAGTCTAGCTAAACCAGCTAGCTCCAGTTCAGTGAGAGACATTGTCTCCAAAGCAAAGTATTGAGGAAGATACTGACATTAACCTCTGGCCTCCATATATGCATATGAAGTAAGTACACACATACATGCATGTATGTACATACACACAACATATTGTATGTTGTAGATAAACAAAAATATTATTTTTTTTATAAAGCCTGCAGTAGTTGTAGGAAAATAGTGAGAACCTTACCAGCTGGTTTCTCTCCACCACTGGGCCTCTGCCTGCTCAGTCCTCCTCAGTACACAGGCTCCAACTTCACTCCCAGTGCTCTGGGAGAGACTCTGGGAGCTCAGTGCTTCCCTTAGCATCCACAATGCCGTAGAAGTAGCAGGCTTCTGTGTGCACATTCACTGCAAGCCAGTGGGCTTTTTCAGTCTTGGTAGCATTTCCTAAATATGATCTCTGTGTACCACTGGGAACCTCAAGAGTCTAGCAAGTTTGATTATCAAACAGGGAAGGAAAAATATTTCTTTCCTTGGTGTCTGGAAAAACAGGAACTCAGCTACCCCTCATCCCACCACACACACACACACACACACACACACACACACACACACACACACACACACACACACTCACCTGTTCCTAGGTTCACCTGTCTCGTCTCTCCAGTTCATCTCTGTCAGAATAGGGCTAGTATCCATCTCTCCTACATGACATGACCCTAAGACATAGTTCCATATCTCCATATATGTCTTTAAGGTAGCTTCAGTGCCACACCTGTCCCCATGGGCACGAGTATCCTCACATGCCTAGTCGGGGTGCCACCTCCTCTCTCTACCCATGGGCCTGAGGCTCAAGTCAATCCCACCTTCTTGCCAGAATTTCTCTGCTAAAAACTTCATCTTCTGCTTTACTCCTAGGACACTGAGCATGCAGTACTGCGTACTGCCATATTTTAATCTTCAGCTCCTAAAAGATAGAGCCCACTCTCTGCCTTAGCTCCTGCTTGCTAAGCACAGTAGGAACACAATAATGTTGACAATGGGCACTGATACCATTTCCTCTACCGGCTCTACTGGCGAGCTGCAGAGTTACTACATCTCAACAGTGTATATACTCCTGAGATCACGCCTGGGGAGAAATTTGTGCAAGAAAAAGAATGGTTTGTTGACCTTTTCCATAGATAATCTCTGTATGTACAAGTGTTTCTGGTTCTCTAACTTGCTAGAAGACAAACAAATGAAACCTGGTGTAACCGACAGCGGCTCCTCGATCATGTGTTTGGGGACACCATGTTCCAAGAGCATTATGAAATTATAATAGCACCCATTAAAAATCACAATGCTATTTTACCTTTAACCACTTCCCATCATACTACAAAAGGCAATATTTCTCCTTTTCCTCCTGAGTCAGGTAGAGGGTACAGAGCACTCACGGCTCTGAGCATCACTACAGGTGTTTCTGCATCTCCTGTGCTGCTTTGTAGTCCATCCAGAACAGCTGCCATGGTCTCAACTATCTGTGCTGCAGTTTTCACTGTAGACAGTCAAGATAAAGTTGGGAAAATAACAGCTGTTGGTGTGGATGTGGAGAAAGGAGAACCTTTACACTGTTATTAGGAATGTGGCTGGTACGGTATTCTGGAGAACGCTATGGACCACTATGTGATTCAGCAATCTCATCACTGGGTACATAGCCAAGAAAATCAAAGTAGTGTGCTGAAGAAGCACCTACACTATCAATAGTCAGTGCAGCACTAGCCATAGAAGCCAGGATATGTGCTTAAACCTTAACATATACTGTCCACCAGCATGGCAATAAAGACATTATAGTGTATATATCCAATGGAATATTATTCAGTCTCAAAAAAGAATGGAGCTGAAATACATGAAGCTCAATGAAACACACCAGATGCCGAAAGACAGCTATCACTTACCTATGCTAATATGTGGGCCCTAATGAGAGTTGTAATTACTAGAAGCTGTAAAGAGAGAGGAGAGAGGGACTGGATAGTAGACAACAAAATAAAGACAGGAGTATTAACTTAACATCATAGTTCACAACAACCTGTTACATGTTTTATGAAGAGTACAATTAGGTGTGTAGCAGCTCCAGACACAAAGAACAGTAAATAAACAAGGAGAGAGAGACGTTAATTACTCCTGTTTGATCAATGTGTTATGTGCATTCCTGGAGTTACCACACAATACAACAAACATGTAAACATGTGTAATTATTACTTGTCAACTTAAAAATGAAAGATTACAAACAGAAATAAATAAGCAATATAAATCAAACAACAGAATCTATGGGGTTGTACTGAAGCAGCAGCAGCAAATATTTGCTGGACTGAATATCCTTTCGGAAACACTGAATTTAAATGTCACCATGAACATCCATAGCCAGCATTCTTTTCTGCACTTTCAATGAGAAAATTAAGCCAGGGATAGCAGTTTACACCTAGAATCTTGGTCCTTGGAAAATTGAGGCAGGAGGATTGAAAGTTTGAGGCCTGCCTGGGAAACCTAGCATGACCCTGCTTTGACTAAACAGAGAAGGAGGAGGAGGAGGAGGAGGAGGAGGAGGAGGAGGAGGAAAAGAAAAATGAGAAAGTCAAGGATTACAGAAATAGAAAAACTTTATCTACCATCACTCAAGGCCACCCTGGCAGAAGATGGAGCAGATCAGGACCCTGCTGAGTCTGATTAAAGTCTTGGTCCTCACGAGCTCCTTGCAGGTATCAAGAACAACAAAATGATCCAGGTACATTCCTACCCTCTTGAGCCCCAGTGAGCCCAATGAGCAGACTTGGCTGCGTCTTTGCACAGGGCACACATATGTCAAGAAGTAGACCCTTACTCAGAGGTTTCTTCTTTCCAGAGAGAACAGTGTGCACAAACATGGCTACTTTCTAACTCTTGGCTGACAGCAATCCCCCCAAAGACACCTGTGGTGGAGGTGGAGACAGCCAGCATTTCTGACAGAAGGTATTCCGGGCCCACTCTTCAAGATACATTGGAAGAAGAGACTCAGTGTTCTGGAGGCCTCTCACCCTGCCAAATGACCTACAGAACTCATGCTTCATGAGCAATGTGACATTGCCTGTAAACTGAAGTTTCACTAGGCAAAGCTAAAAACAACCACATCACTCTGTATCAAAGCCCAAACCCCGAGGTTATGAGAGAATAGAAGCAGAGAGACCTGTAGCTTTCATAACTTTGTCCCAAGGATTAAGCAATCCCCAAGAGGTAACAAATGTTTTGGATGAAGTCCTTAGGGAACAAACATAAAGATATATAATCACTATAAAAAGTCATGATATTTTCAAAGCAAATGTCTCTTGTAAAGGAAATAGCTAAATCAGAGTATCGAGCTGAATCTTGACTGGGAAACTCTGAGTTCACTTATAAAGGGAATTCTGGTTATAATGTAGGTGATTCACTTGCTGAAAGCAGGAAGCTTGCTTTTAAGATCTGGACATCTGTGTCTTCATTGCTACCTGAGTTAATAGTTCTCCCGGTATTGTTCCTTGTAGTTCTACAATTAACCTTTAGTCATACCATTTTTTTCTTACATAAGACTTACACAGATTGTACATAAGTGTGTGTATATATATATGCAAGGCCTTTGATCTGGAGCCGCCATCCACACAGGACTAATGCCTTACAGTTGTGAAATTCCAAGGAGACCTGAAGTTCTCTGTGATGTTGGAGACAGAAAAATCATTATGTTTTGCTGTGTTATGCCAAGTAGCAGTGCTTTCAATTTAATTAATGGTGGTAAATGACTCAGTTGAGTGATTCTTTTAAGGATGACTGTTATATTAAGACAAATAGATGTATTCCTAGACCTGTTAAGTACAGTATATAAATGGCCTGAACATTTGATCAAATTGTATGGTTAATCCTCTAATTGCCCATTGAGAGACTGTTGCAGGAATAATTATCATACCTGATCCTATTCATATGCATTGCTAATCCCTTTAAAAATCTTTAGAAGCTTTTTGGCTCTAGTATATTCTAAGGCTGACGTATTTGTAGGTTTGATAGACATTTACGGTAAAAAAAAAAAAAAAAAAAAAAAAAAACCACCCAGAACACACATATGATTGTTTCCAAAGGGTTTTCTGCATTGAATGTAAGTCTTCAAAATGTTTGTCTGAATCATCTGGACTGGATGCTAGGGTTTCAGAGACATTAGCCATGCCTTTTGCTGCTCTAAAGGAACAAGAAGTGAGAAGCGATGAGGCTTATGTTGGTCTTAACCCAAGATGGCCAGAAAAGGAGACGTGGGTAGGAGAAGAATGGAAAGGCTTAAAAAAAAGTGGAGGGCTAGCTCTGGGGACAGAAGAATCTGAGCAACAGAAGCAATAAGCACAAAGTTGGGAATATTTCTGGGACACCGTTTCAGTCCATTTCCCGGTGCCATAATGAACTACCCAAGCCTGAGTAATTTACAAACGAAGGTTATTTAGCCCAAGGCTCTGGAAGCACAAATGTTCAAGGTTGGGAGCCGCATGTGCTGATGGCCTCATGCTGTCATGACAAGCAGAGGGCACCTGTGATGGAAGGTTGTGAGGATGAAAGGGAACGGGCATCAGAGAGAGGGAGAACAAAGGAGGTGACTTGCTTTTAAGCAACCCATTCTTGGAAGATCTAATCAAGCCGGAAGAGGCAGACATTAATTTATATTAAAGGACCTCCCTCCCTCCAGTACTACACTGCTGGCCAGGTTTCCATGGGTTTGGATGGCGCGATCTGCATGCAGATCACAGCAGACAACTTTCCAAAGACTCCCAAAGGATGCCTGGGGACAAGCAATAATGAGAGCCACCCGCAGTGATCACAAATTGGACCACGTAGACTTTCTCTACTGTGCATGAGCCCCAGTGGAACTGACCCCTCAGCATGGGCCAACAAGGTGGCCAGAGAGGATGGAGGCCAGAGAGGATGGAGGCCAGAGAGGATGGAGGCTTTCCTCTGCAGTGTCCTCCATCAGAGCAGGAAGGATGCATGTGAAGAAGCAAAGGTCTGTGGGTAGCACGGCGTGGATATTTGAGACTCTTATTTGGCAGTCACTCTCTTGTCTTCTTTTCTGGTCAGGGGACACTTGATTTTGCATGTTCTGATGGAGGCCCAAACTGTCCATTTGGTAATATTAGTCCTTAACACCCTGGTATCAAAGGCACAGGAGGGGATTTGGGCCAGCCAGTCCAATCCTGATTGTGACACATGAGCTTTCCATGCAAAAAGCTAGGTGGAGCCTGGTACCATCTGACCAGAGATCCCCTAGCCTACAGACGTGTCATTCATCCAGCCTAGCAGAGGTGACATCCATCCTTGATAACAGGACTATAGGTAAAGCGTTGTGTCCACATAGCCTTGTACCCAGCCAGAATGTCATTTTTAAAACTGGCCCTAGCCTTGCAGTCCGTAATGCTAGCCCTCATAGAGAGGCTGTTCTCTTCCTTTCACTTTTGAAAACATAGGTTTTCTTCTGGAATTAATCTGAATTTGTTCCTGCTGCAGCTGAGAACTGGCTGGAAATAAGGCAGACAGGCATAGGGAAAAGCTTAGCAACCTGGGACTCTGCTTGGCTTTAGCTATTCACACACCGTTCTGCAAATATACTTGGCAGCCTGAGACCTTTACCTACATGTACTCTACCTGCACAATGCACTAGCAACCTTCAACCTCCAACAGGCGACATGCACACCCTGCTCTGAGCAAGGCAGTAAGTGTCTTTTCCCATTAACAATCCTCAAACTCAGACTGATTGCATTCTGTCATTCTTCACATATGCCCAAACTGTGTCCTCCAAGAGAACTGTGAGGAAAAACACGGTAGTTACCATCATATACCTACAAATCATTTGGCATGTAAATAGTTAAAATGAGATGTATTATGGGAAGGGGTATGCGCAATAGGAAAACGGTTATATAACTTAATCTGCCATCAAAATAAAGACCACCAAAACTATGCCCTTTAATAACCTCTTAAACACCATAAAATGAAACTCAAAATAATGATCAGGGCCCTTGGGTTTCCTCACTCATGTGGGCAGTTGTGGGTCTCAACATTGTATTTCTTTCTAATCGTTAATCACTTTAACTTGAATAAAGTTTCCTTGCTCCTCTACAGTCTATGTGCATCTCTATTTCATTCTTGAATAGGATGCCAAGAACCTGTAAGCACCAGGCCCTGCCTCAGGTCACAAGGAGGGTAGATGGTACTCAGAGAAGGAGCAAGTGTTGAGCTGCAGATCTCCTCCATACAGGAAACTTCAGGTTTTCATCTAGTCAAGCAATTTTCAGTGAGTTCCAGAGAGAAGGGAGCTCAGAGCCCAAATCCTGTCTTGCCTGTCTATGTTCTGGAAGAACCAGGTCTCAGAGAAACTACTAAGAGAGCTCCTTGAGTCCTAAAGTGCCGCTCGAGGCAGCACATGCTCCGTGCCTTGGGGTCCCATCCTGCAGGTGTGAGCTCCCCGTTTCCCAGGTCCCATTAATTCATATTCATGACAGAGCCAGGGCCTTAGTATTAAGCCCCCATGCTCCTCCATTCCCTCTTCTGCCAGTGCTGCAAGTTGCCCCTGCTTCAGAATCTTCAGGTAAACTGCCAGGGAAACAGAGGCTGCAAATATCATGAAGCCTAGAGAAGCCAACCCAGGGAAAGATCGAGAGAGCACCAGCAAGGCAATCAGGGAGGGGGCAGACTGTCACAGACGGCTGAGGCCTCTGAGTGAGGATGAAAGCCAGCATATGTGAGGAAGAGTGCTGGTTACTGGATACAACTAGAGGGGTTGGGGCAAAGATTGTTCTTTTTCCCGTGACAAGCACCAATCTAGAGGCAAACCACGGTCTTGCTGGTTCATATGAACTCTGTGAAGTTTGCACTAATTGCAGACTCTTGGGAGAGTTAGTGTCTCTAGGACAATTACCCTGGGCACAATAGCGATTAGGCTTCATAGAGTGTCATGTGAGATTTGTTGTTTTATTTTTATCACATAACTGAGCCTGCTCTTGTTTGTTTGGTCATCTCTTGCCCTGTTAATGTGCTTGTCTGTCAACAACTTAGAACCAAGAGGTAACATTAGTTCAGCACAATGAGGCCTATGACAGATACCTTCTCAGAGACCTTGTCCACACACACACACACACACACACACACACACACACACACGCACACACACACATGCACACGTGCGCGCGCACACACACCTGCCTAGTTCTGTCTCCTCCTCTACCCACTGGACTATTTTAGAGAATGAAAATACATATAATGAGTAGAACACAAGAGGAAATTAGGAAAAAGTTTCAGATCTGTTAAAAACCTAATATTATGTAATATGAAATGGACAGATACTGAGAAGAGTTGAATTAGGAATTATGTAAGAGAAAAGTATGACCTGAATAAAAGGCCCTTTATCACAGTTATGACATTAAAAACTGCCTACAAAATTACATTCCAAATAACTAAAAGAATAACATAGAATAGTGGTGTGTGGGGAGGAATAAAAGAGCCTTCTGAGTCATTTCCCAAGTGCCACAGGCACTCTACCATGGAGTTGACAGTGGGGCAGGGGTAACTCAGCTATTCCCATGCACAGCTCAAATGACCATTTGACTTTCAGAACTTCCTTCACGCCAGCACATGGCTGTGCTTCCTAATGTACAGGGCATACATTCCAAGGCTTCCATGGATGTCTGAATCCTTAGATAAAACCAGACCATACAAATATTATATTCCTTCCTCTATGTGCATAACTGTAATCAAGTTTAATTTGTAAGTTGGGTGCTATAAGAGAAATATCTGCAACTAATTAAAAATGAAATAATTACAACAGAGATAATAGTGTTACTTGACTGAGGTGTCTCAGAAGATCTTCCCCTGCCATACTGTGCCTGGCTCCTTGGGATGCAGTGCAACAATGCCTACACAATGAGAGGGAGAGCAGCATGCAGCTTTTAGACTGCCGACCTCACAGTATGTCATACTTACCAGCTGTTAATTTCTATAATTTTCACCTGAGTTGATCACAGATAATAAAACTTCAGAACATGGACCCTCTAAAGAGTAGTCACTCCTTGTACTATGAATAGGCAGAGCGAGCCAGGAGGGCCAAGAGGCTGGGGCTGTGAACCAGCTGTGCACAGAGGTCCTTAGACATATGGAAGAGACACATGGAAGAGACACTGACATGGCCACATTCTCCAACTCCCAACTTCCAAGTCACTCAACCCACAGCCAAGACCTTGAAGAGCCACCATACTGGCACAGGAGTATCAGGAAGAGCAAGGGAGCAGAAGGCCCTGTTATTGGTGCTGGGCTGGGGCTCATCTCTGACATCATCAGTTCAGCCCCCTCAGTGAAGCATCACTGGATGACCTCATTCTACCACAAAGTCCTGACAGTAACCACACAAGCTGGGGCACTGCCTGAAGAGCTGCACCAGCCCACACCAGCGCACCAGCAGTAGGAGGGCAGAGGATCAAGTGATTTGCTGGGGAAGCTTATGGGCATAGGAGCCCGATGTCCTGAGCCGAATTGTCAGCTCTGATTACACACTAACCATATGACCTCTAGGCAGGTTACTCAGCCTCAATTTAGTCACCTCGAAAAGGAGGGTGACCCAGCATGCTGCTCTGATGCAGCTGTTGTGGCCATGACCCAAGATGAGTACCAACTTGCTCCTTGCTCTTGGACAGATTCAGGCCAGCAGCTCTTTTCTTCAGGCCTCCCTTGTCTTTTTAAACGAGGACTCCCAAGACAATTACTGCCATGTCCTTCCCAGAGGATGCTTTGAAGATATTTCATGGCTGGCCTACAATCTACCAGTGTTTATCTTCTGAGAGTAAAGCCTATAATGGAAACGAATGGGTTTTTTAAAGTCTTATTTTTCTTCCTCTAATTATCCCCTTGAAATAATATAGCATTGCTGTGACCATGAGATCTGATAGAGAATTGTTATTTTGAGATAATGAACTTGAAAACTGATAAGAAAGTAGATTTCGCATCACACATACATAAAAATGGCAGGTATGAAAGATAGAGTGCATGTTAGTCAGATCAGCATGGCTTGTCCACATAAACACTTATTTCAAAATACCTCAGCATATACTAACAACTCTCCTTAATGTTACGACAGCCTGTTGACAGCTTCATTGCCACATGACCAAGAACTTCAGCTATGGTGACCCAGGGAAGCACATGCATATTCCTTGCTCCACTGAGACTGTGATGTAATGTGTGTTCGCCATCTTAATCTGCTAAGTTTAGGGTAATTTATTGCTCAGCTAGCTAACTAACGAATTGCCTGATAAACCCTATGCTGTGTGCACGTGCACACATGCGCACACACATGAGCACACACACACACACAAGAATTCCTTGAAATATTATTTCAACTAGACAAGCATGGTACATTCTGGAAGAGTTCCCCAAAGTTATCCTGAGAGAGGCTACATCCTGCCAAGACATCCATGGGTCCCTCAGCTAAGAGTCTTCAGTCCCTGGTACCCAAGGTGCACTCCTCTCCCATCCAATTCCATTGCACACCAAAATGCATTCTAGACATAAAAAAATCTTTGATTTTCCATGTGTTTATTAAGGAAAGAAAATTATCAAGAGTCTATTTGCCTTACTGAAATAAAATGTCCTTAAAATCATACTATGGAATAGAAGGGGTATTCAAATTTTATGATTCATGAAAAACCTGATGTACATGGGACCAACTGTGACTTGATGATCCAATAGTGCTTGATGAAGACTTCTTTTAAGTATTTGTAATACTGGTTTTTATTTTAAAATAACCAAAGAGCAAAAATGGATTATGAATATGTTAACTTCAATGCCTTTAAACATCTGGGAGATTTCATAAATATTGAAGTTAATAGCCACTTAGCATTTACATGGTGCACAGTGTATATGACCATTTATAAAAGACTAAAAAGATTACACCAGAGATCTGCCATGACATCTCAAGTTCTGCATCCATCATTTAGTTAATCCCAAAATTCCTTGCCATCATTATGTTGTGATGAAACATCCTTGACCAGCAAAATGATTTGTTTGCTTGTGTAAAATGATTCATAAAATAAAACTTTATTTCTGACAGGCTATAAAATCTTATAACTGAGTGATCCTGTGGGATGATAAAAGGCAGCAGGTACTAACAGTGATGACTATTGGCCATGGGCAACAGAGCTCAGAGCAGAAAAGGAAGGCACAAACCATCAGTGATTTAGTTTGGGGGAGATGGTCTGCAATATGTATGACTAATGGTTTTGAAGCGAACTGGCCATGAGTTATTCTAGACTTTGCTTGAATGTGTATGAACATCGTTATCATGATGTGATTTAGAAAGGAGAAGGGCTGCCTATGGATTCTGAGAAAAAATAAAGCACTGTACTTTGTATTTAAAAATAAATTCGTAAAAAATTGATATGTTACCAAATCAAACAAGGGTCAGATAATTGTTTTCTAAGGAAATTTCTTCTATTTGCCTCTGTTTAGTTCAGACTTGAGTTGTTCTTCAAAATTCACTGAACTCTCAATTCCCTCTCAATTCAGAGTTAAATTCTCAAAACAAAGTGAGACAAACATTTAGAAATATCTATCTCAAAGGCTAGGCAGTCAAACAAATTGCACTCAAAATATGAGACCATATAACTATAGGTAGAAAAATTTAACAGGTGTTAATCCTTTTAAATTCTCGTGGCAAACTAGGAATGAAAGGTAATTTCTCACAACTGATAAAGAGAACCTATAAATAAAAGTAAGAAAAATATTGGATGCTTTTATTTACATCCTAATTTGAAGAACACAAGGAAGCTACCCTCATTGACCCACTTCAGTATCTTACTAGAAGTCCTTGCTGCTGCACTAAGATGATAAAAAGAACCGGAAGACAGAAAGACTGGAAAGGAGCCAGGGAAACTGTCTGTCTACAGAGGATGCCATGATTTACTAAAGTAACTGTATGAAATGCATGAAATAATCACTGAAGCTGTTATGAAGATTCAGCAATTTCTTAACATACAAGTTCAACTTGCAAAATTATGGTATAATTTTAATACTTGAATAAACAATTGGAAAATTATTTAAAGTAATTAACAGTGACAGCAAACAACATAAAAGTCAGAAATAAACATTTTGCATTCAAAATGTGTATGATTTTTGCACTGAAAACTGTACATTACTAATGAAAAAATTAAAAAAGTAAAATAAAGTAACATATACTATGTTCATGGATTGGGAGATTCAACATTGTAAAGATATCATTTCACCCAGAGCTGAGTTATAGATTTATAATCCCAAAAGGATTTTATAGAAATTAATAGATTATTATAAAATTTCTCCGGGAGTTCAAAGGACCTAAAATAGCAAATCAATCTAAAGAAATTGGAAGCTTTATAATATCAAATTTCAAGATGTAAAGGAATTCAGAGAAAATGGGTGGCATAGGCAGATAAGATGGAAAATGGTTTTCATTTTTTCCTAAAAGTATTAAAGCAGTTCAATGAAGAATAGTGATAACTGGTCACATTACAGATGGAATTGTACTCAACCTTTCTCATACTATCCATAAAATTAGTTTGAGATGAATTATAGCCCAAAATGTAAAAGCTAAAACCATGAAGTTTTAAAAGAAAAGGTGTAGGAGTGTTCATGTGACTTGGGGAAAAAATTCATAGAGAAAAATAACATTAAATTATTTTAAAACTAGATTTCATTAAAATGGAAGACTTCTCTTCATCAAAAGACAATTCAGAAAACACAAAGGCAAGACACACAGGCTTGCAGTACATAATTGTGAAGTAAGTATCTAACAAGGATTTGGGCTTAGCTCATATAAATAACCCCAAAAACTCAATAATGGGTCATGCATAATTTTAAAATATACCAATTTCACTAAGATAAAATTATAACAATTGAAACAATCTTCAAAACTTAAGTTATTATAAATATAAACTGACCCAAAAAAGTAAACAACAGTTTGAGGACTTTTCGGTGAGCTGGTCCAACAAGTGAACCAGAGGCAGAAAAGCAACAGGATTTTCTCTGCCAAGCATAAGTGGTGGAGAAGGGAAGAGAGGAACCATGCAAAGTTACAGAGACTGAGGCCCAGTACTTGCTGGTACTGAGGAAGCCTTTGGTTCCCTCTCCAGCTCTGTAAAAATACTTTTGTAATTGTTTACTTATACTAAAAGCCTAGGGGATGTGATGTGTTGCCCTGTAAGCAGTGGTTGCTGCACATTCTTTGGAAGAGCAGACATCAGTCAAGGGTGGGACTGTCAAGTGGGGTGGATTTAGGCCTAATAACGAGGGCAGAGTTAGTTACACAACTCAGCAGATTTAGGGGCTCTGTGTGTTTTCTCGTGCCTTTCACAACAGTGCCCTGTGATAAATAGGCATTAACATGATCCCTGAGTGATAGGAGAGCCTGAGATCACCAGCAGTGGAAAGCTAGGGGCGACTAGAGGGATTCCAAGTCAGAGGCAAGAACTGCAAACACTGATCTGGGAGACGGGCAACCATTGTGCTGTCCTGGTGACCTCAAAAGCCTAGTGTCAGTTGTAAGCATTGTCTTTGCCCAAAAACACAGCCCACTGTGACTTCAATGGCTTCATCACATGTCCAAGAGCCATGGCCACTGCCACAACCTGCATGGACAGAGAAAGGTCAGCACTGTCTATCAAAATCCTGAGAAAGGATCCAAATTGGGAGTTCCTAATGCAGGACGTGTAAGCTGCCCACGGTTCTTGAGCCACCTCAAAGCTGGGAAACCATGATGCCAGGCCACGTGCAGGGGGCTGCTTTACTCACCGATCAGGAAGCTAATCTGCATGGGTCAGGCAGCAACAGCAGTAAGGCTCGGGAAGTGTGGAATCTTGTTAATGAGGGAAAAACACTCATCTGGAGGCCAGATCTGGGCCCTGGACTTGCAGGGGGTTCAAACTTCAAACTGTGTCACATGTGGCCCCGTGAGCTTCTTCCTCCTCACCTGAAAAATGGCAATTAGCCCACAGCACTGTGACTTCGTATTCTTTCCTTTAAAGAGATATCTCTAGGTGAGGATGTAATTCAATGACAGAGACATTGCTTCACATGTCCAGAAGCCTGGATGTAGAGCCCAGTGCCGGAAAAAAAAGGTGTATGCATCTCAGGTACTAAGAAATCTCATCATTTTCTACATTTCATAGATAATAGCTGCTCTGGTCTCCAATACCTGATGTAGATCTTGTCCCTAAGAAGGAAGGGCAGAGCTCCTGAAGTGGCCTGCACTCTGTCAGAAGCTAAGTTCACAGCTGCTGAGCCCTGTGAGGACTGGCTAGATGAGTGGGGCCTGACAGTAGCATGTGGACCTCAAGGATTCGATGCCCCATGGTAATGACTGCGCTGTCACCTAACAAGCATAGCAAACCCCTCATCTCCAAGAGCTCTCTCACTTATTTCCATTTCACAGACCAGGAAATCCAGGCACAGCCTGGCTCGCACAAGGTCAGACTGCAAATATCGAGCAAAGCCAGATTCAAAACCAGAGCCCTGCAATGAATGGCCATGCTGTGTTACCTCCTAAACACCAAAAGAGTTAGCAGGTGCTGACAGAAAGAACACAGTCAACCCTCCGTCTACAGGGTTCAACCACATCCAAGGTTCCAGCGAATCCCAGATCAAAGCCACTGATGGGAAGAAAAATGCCTTGTCCTGCCCGTGCACAGGCTTTCTCTGCCTGCAACTTGTGCAGTGCAGGTTAAGCATTATTTCTTTGCTTTCCTCTGATCCAGAAGTATGTTGGAAGTAGAGTAGGTGTGAGTTCTCCAAACCATGTCGTTTTCTAGAAGGGATATGAGCATCCTGGGATGCTCTAGTGTCCATGGGATTCCTAGAACCACTCCCCCTGCCTATACAAGGACTCATAAGAAGTGTCCTCAAGACCTGAGTAGCTCAGCCTGTCAAGGCTCAAATGCTGTGTATAAAATGGCAGACCTGGGAAACTCGCCTCTGACTTTCCAGTCCAAAGGCCTTACAATCCTCCCCGCATCTTTCGCTGCATCCACATCGGCCCTCCTCATACTGCACAGGCCTGGCATCCCTTGCGATGCTACAAGGAAAGCAGGTGCTGGATCTGGGATCTCATGATTCAGGGGGAGCAACCAAGCTCCTGGCTCTGTGCCAGAAAGGTGAGCCGAGGGTAACAGGGAGTTGTTTGTGTCGATTCAGCTTTAGGACAGCTCTGGCCAGGCTTCGAGCTGACACATGGGTGAAGAAGGTCAAAACAATAACAAACATCCTTGGTCTGAGATCACAGGAATTGCTTAATTACACACTGCATTGTGTTATTACAGTGTTCAGTCTTGTCTCCTGTTCACCAGCTCCCGCTGCCTCCCCGGGTGTGGCCTGCAGAAACTTGCGGTCTGTCAAAGGGTTTCCATGTGCAGTCAGGTTCCCTGGCCTCGACAGTGGGGTGACCTGGCAGAGAACTTCCACCAAAACCAGGGCCAGATGATCTGAAGCTGAGACAAGGAAACCCAGGTTAGAACACAGAGGGGCCTTGGGCCACAGTCACATCCTCCCCTGAGCAAATGCTACTTTATCTTATTTTCTTTCTAAACAAAAATGATCACTTCTGTGCTGCAAGGTTGCACAATGAGGAAAGAGGAACTGTTTCTCTTCCTTATCATTTGCTGTTTACATAGTGCACAGAGGTAGCGTCTGGATATAATCTATGGGAAACCCCGTGCTGAACTGGAAATTCTGGCTTCTTAAGTAATCTGTTAGTGAAATTGTGAGGATGAATAGATTCTCTTTTCATTGGCTGTCAGCAGAATATTTGCTATTGATGAAGTATGGGGTTTTGTTTTGACCTTCTATTAAAGAAGTGAGATTTAAATATTTTTTCTTTTGTCCCAACACTGGATGTTGAAGTCAGTGCCTTGGCAATACTGAACACTCTCTACACTTAAGCTGTATTCCCAGATCCCTGTCTTGTTTAGAAAACAATATGTTAACAGAAAATAAAAAATAACAACTTTGAACAAAAAAGAGACCAGCAGAGTTAGGTGACTGCTGGCAAAGATATCACTTGAGTTAGTAGGAAGGAAAGGAGAAGGTGTGTCACCTTTAATACAAAATTGGCCCCTTCTGTTTTTTTTCTCTCTTTTTTTAGACAGCTCAGAAGCTGAGGCAGGCCTCTAACTTACAGTGATTCTCCTGCCTCAGCCTCCTAAGTGAGTCTCCGCACTCAAGTTGGTCCTAAACTTTTAAACATATATTTTCTTGAATGCTCACCAACAGTTGCAAGAGGAAAACATCTTTACTACTTGCTTGCATTGGAGGATGGAACACAGGGACAGAACAAAAAAACAAACCATAATTGAAATCCTGGGAACATTTACAAAAAATAATGACACTGTAGATAACCCACGGCATTTTGTTCCTAAAAAGTCACCTCGTGGCTGAATGGGCAATGAAGGGTTCTGAAACTGCCTAATTCTTAGAGGTCATTTTGAAATCAGCTTGCTCTTTATTATACATACTTAAAGTACATATTTTCTTCTTCTCATTAAAAACGTTTTCATACAATATATTCTGACCACAGTTTTATGTCCCTCAACTCCTCCCATGGACCAACTCCATTCCCTTTCTTTCTCTTTAGAAAAACAAAAACAAAAACAACGAGGCAAGCAACAACAACAACAAAAATCTGCAATTGGTACCTGCTTTAAAGTGCCCAACTGTTAAATGGTAAACTTAGAACGTCCTCAAGACAGGGGCTGTGAATAATGACCCTCCTTCAGGACAAGACAGTGCTGGCTAAGAGTGGATGATCAAGGCTTCTGTCTCCATTTCTCCCACAAACTCCAAAGATAGACTTGACTTTGAACTATCCAGACTCATGTTCCCCACCCGGGGAAGAGGCAGCTCAACCAGCTTGTCTCCGCGGCTGTTCAGAAAGACAGAACTCTGCTGCCATTCACCTGTGTCCCTGTCAGCTCGGTTTCTGCGGGCCTAGAGTTTGGCATTCTTGTGGTTAAGAATATCCGCTGTGGGAGCCTGTCTCCAGGCTGCTCGTTCACTTCAGTATTCCAACAGGTCTCTCAGGAACTCCTCAAGGACATTCGGAGGAAATCCATACACAAAACAAATGACCACTCGATGGTAGCGGATGTCATGATCCAATCACACAGTTCTTTCCTGATTACAGGAGCTACGATCATCTTACATGAGCATCATTATGGGAATAGGTTTCTGTCAGCTTTAAGACGGCTCTGCTCGCCTCTTGCTTGAGACCTAACTGATCAAAAATGTAGCACGCCCAGCTCTCCCTTGAGTTCTTATTTCCAATTCTCTTGAATGTTCAACAACCGTTTACAGAGAAAAAACCATCGGTATTTGTATTGGAGGATTAATCATAACAAGAGAAAGGAAGCCATGACTTGGATCACATAAACAGCTGTATTACCTTTAGGGTGTGCTGGAGCATGTTTTTTTAACTAAAGTTTAAGCCACACTATCTATCTCTGTTTCCTCTCTATCCAATGCCCCACTCAGCAGCCAGACTGACGCAGGGAAGCTGGGGAACAGAGATGATAGAGCACTTGAAGGCCAGCCAGGTAATCTATTAACCACGCTTCAGACTTATAGGTGAAGACTGTCCTTACTGTTATAGACCGAATGATGCCCCTTCTCTAAAACTCTCTGAAGCCCCAAACCTCAGTACCATAAAATATGACAGCATTTGAAGTCAGAATCCTTACCAAGGTTATTTATGTTAAATGAGATGATTAGGGACAACCCCGATCCATGTGACTGGTGTCCTCATAAGAGTACAGGCCATGCAAGAAACTATCTCAAGACGCTATCTGAAAGCAAGAGACAAAGGTCTCCAAAAATAAAACAAAAAAACTAGCCCTACCCATAACTGATCTTCCAGAACCATGAATAAATGTCTTTGTTTTGTTATGGCAGGCCTAGCCAATTAATCACTTCTCTAGTAAATGTCTTGATGAGCATTTGAAGTAAGGAATGGGGGTGGAGCTGGAGTAATATCTCAGCAGTTAAGAGCACTGGCTGCTCTTCCAGAGGACCAGGGTTCAATTCCCAGCACCTACATTGCAACTAACAACAATGTATAACTCCAGTCCCAGCACCCAAATGGCAGCTCACAACTGTCTGTAACTCTGATACCTTCTTCTGGCCTCTACTGGGACCAGGCATGCATGTGGTACACAGACATCCATGAAGGCGAAATATATACACACATAAAAATAAGCTAATTTTAAAAGAAAAAAAATGAAGTAAGGAACGGGAGGATGTTTGGAAGGATCTCAAAAGCTGCATCTCCCATGGGTCCTCACTGCTCACTTATTGATGTGCTGATGTTCCTAGGACCCAGAGGAGCCTTGTGCACAGGGACTGTTCTCATGGTATGTGATGGTTAGAATAAGAAATGTCTCCCAAAGCTTCAGGCACTTGAACACCTGTTCCCTGGTTGGTAGCACTGTCAGGAGAGGCAATTGGGAGGCACGGGCTTGCTGGAGAAAGTATGTCATGGGATGGGGGTACAGTTTTAAGAGCTTAAATTCTTCCCCAATTTCTATCACTCTTTTCTTGGGTCTCATGTTTAAAGGTGTGAGCTCTCAGATTTCTGCTCGTGCTACCATATGCTTTCCAGTCACAGTGGACTCTCATCCTTCTGGAATCATAAGTCAAATCAATTATCTCTTTTTCAGGGCATCTTGGTCATGGTTTCTATCATACCAACAGAAAACTAATATAGGGTTCCAGGCCCCAGACTGGAAATCACACTGCTGCTCGGTGATAGGACTATTTTTCCTAGGATTCTTTTACGATACTAGTGAGGGGGCAGAAAAGAGGTGCTCAATGTGGCCTCACTCATGACGTGACGTAAGCCTTGAGGGTCACTGAATTCCCTTCTCTCACATGGGGTCTTTCCACCCAGAGAACCTGTCTACAGCTAGAGCATCCTCCTGTTTTCCCTGGGCCTCATCTTTCTTCAACCTCTAAAGATGTGCTTGGCTACATTTTTGCACCACCCTAAGGTCCCCTCCACCTCTTTGCAGGAACAACTTCCTGCTGGTTGCATTCCAAAGGGCAGGGTAACTTGCTTCTGGAAAGATTCCTAGAAAATAGCTATTTTCCTCTCATCTGTGAGCCAGTGCTACATGGAGGCAACAATATGATTGCTCTTAGTCCCCAAAGTTCATCCACTTCTGAGAATACCGACGTCAGCTGACATGAAGTGCAGCACGCCATAGTTTGTAAGACAGGACAACACTAAACCTTCACATGACCCAGTAGGGTATTTTTTTAATCAGGAAAAGTGGTATTGTAAGGAAGTATAATCTTTGTGTGAAGACAGAGGATCTGTTGACCCATGTCCATAGTGTGACCACCTTTCAGTCCGTGAGATGGACCAAATTATGCACAGCAATCAACTATAGCACGATTTGTCACATGGATTTTCACTGTGCTGCTTTTGTCTATAAACAAATACTCACAGAGAGCCAGTCTATCATTTTCCATTGTGAGCATGTTCCTATGTATGTTTTTGTGTATATCCATGTACATATCCATGTGTGTGCTCCAATGCTGAGGGGAATTAATGAGGAGTTTTCAAACGGCTTATTTTGATGTCCCAACTCTGTTTTTTTTTTCTTGTTCCTGGAGATTTCTGGCTAGTGTCTCCTTTAGAAATATCCAGACAACTCTGATTTAGCCAAATCTGCACCCATGATTGGTACATTTGAGAATATAGGGCCCTGAGAAAACTTTAGCCATGGAGACATAATAAATGCTGCCGAAAACAATGAAAGCAAGTTCAGATACACTTCATCATCCTGTGAAATTCACACATCCAGGTCCTACAAAGAGTTGCCAGTCACAGATGCTGTGGGAAGAGGAGTAATTTTTCCATTCTAAGCATGAATTACAAAACAGAAAAAGTGCTAACAGTTGAGGCACCATATGTGAACCTCTCAGAGCCATGCTTCATGCTGAGCTGAAGCTGCGGCTTTCTCAGCAGCATCCCCACAAGCTGTGGAAAACTCTTGTCATCTTAGATTGTCTCTTCTGCATGGACGGCAGGCTTGAAGGATGCTCACATGGAGCATTCGGTACCAGGAGAGAAGTATGTTTACAGGGAAAGAGTGCAAATCTATATGATTCAAAACCTCCTCTTCCCTAACCCAAAAGTGTCCCTTTAAAATCTTTCACTGTAGTTGGTGCTGAAACCAGCACCCAACATAAGTGCTTATATTCGGCTTCTCCTAAAGCAAGAAAAATTCCAGTCCTCTTAGCAGCTTCTCCAAATATAATGTGTTTCCATTTCATCAAAAGGACAGACCTTTTGAGTCACCTGAGGTGTTTGGTGGCCTCAGGACAGGGGTAAACTTTCTTCATGCCTATGGTCCGTGTTGTTGCTGCTCTTAGGAAGACGGAGTCACACAGGCCACACTAGCAGAGGCTCTATGCAGCTGGAGAGCTTGCTCGCATCACTTACAGCACAGTCCAGCACTGAGCTGACACCTGCTCAGAACTGAATCACTTGCTAAGCCTAGGTCTTGGTCTCATGAAAGGAGTATTCTACAGACATCCCAGTACTTGGTGTCACTGGTAGCAGGATACACGAATTAATGAAGCCTTGGAGGGAATCCTGTCCGATTCTCACATTATCAGAAGAAATAGATGAGCTCTAAGGAATGGCAATGTTCACCCAGGGTCACTCATGCATGCAGCTTATGCTAAACCCGGGGTTACATCCTCAGTTTCCTGGCTCCTTGTGGACTCAGAATCCCAAATCACTGTGGCATGGCCTGGTATAGGCAGCCTGCAATGAATGTAGTCCTGCTGTCATACCTAAGCCATGTATGGGTCACTCTGCTGCACCGAGGTTCCTGCATTATAAGACACCCCTCACATGTACTGATTTCCAAGGTACTCATTGCCTTTGGACATCTCTGGATGTTGCCTGCATTCTTAGTTTCTATCACAGAACTACTTTGGATGTCAGAGCCCAGATGATAAGTGTTCCCTTGTCCACGTGCCAGGCAATCAGAGATCACAGTGTCCCTTAGTTTCTCAGTCCTTCTCCACAGAGCATCACATCAGGCCTCTTTGAAACTTTTGCCCTGTGTCACTGTATTCTTAAACAAAGTGTCCATAATTCAATGTCAATGCAATCTACCCTAGTCTCCTCAGGGGATGCAGTCCAGGATCCCCAGTGGACATCTGAATCTTTGGGCAGTACAAACCTCTGCATTCATTAAGTTTTTCCCGCTGGTAAAGCTTAACTCATGAACTATGCACAGTAAGATATTAATTAAATATAACAATATATTATGATAAAATATATGTGTAATCTCTGTTTCTTCCAAAATACATAATTTCCCATTTATTATTTTCAGACTTTGGTTGACATCAGGGAACTGAAACCATAGAAAACCAAACCATGAACAAGGGGAACTACTTTATCCTAAAAGTGTTATTAGCTCAGAAAAGAGAGGCCACTCAGGATCATAGGACACATTCCTCCATGACATCAAAGATGAACTGAGTAAACACATGAGGGCCACCTTCCACTACACCCTGGGTTATTTTCACACTTACTGCTTCTAAGCCACCTTCCATCCTTGGGTCCTTTGTACACAAAAAAAGAGATTCTATATTTAGCTTGTAAAATTCCATTCTAAAACAACACAAAGACTATAGGTAATAATACTATACAACAGACATTTTTGAGAATATTCTTTATGTGCTACATACACACAAAGATGGGCATGTTAATTTGCTTGATTGCTGTAAAATATTTATGATGTTTATGTTAAACATCATGTTATCTGCATAGGCACACCTGCAATCCGAACAACTTAAAAGGCTGAGAGGGGAAAAATGTTGAACCCAGGAGTTGAAGATGAGCCTAAGCAATACAAAAGATAGAGAGAGATAGAGAGACCTTGATACAGATATAGATACACATACACACAAATGTTATAAACTTTAAAAACATTCAATAAGGGCTGTGTGTATAGTGTATTAATAGCGCACTTGCTAGCATGCAAGTGTGCGCATGTGTGTGTATGTGCGTGCATGTGCGTGTGTGTGTGTGTGTGTGTGTGTGTGTGTGTGTGTGTGTGTGTGTAGCTCAGTGGTAAAGTGAGTGTTTAACATGCACAAAGCTCTGGACGCCATCACCAGCATGGAACACACATGTTCTGACTTAGCCTTTCCTCCTCATTCAGACAGTGAAGTCCTTTGAATCTTGATCTTGACAGTTCTTTCAATACAATTTGTCACTGGGCAGGACAGTGTTAAGTCTCCTGACACAACAACAGCAGTCTCCCCCAGGCTACTGGCCTTTGTGTCGATTTGCCCCTGTTGGGCATGTCCATTGGACCCACAGAAAAGTACAAGCTAGCCAGGTGATGGTGGCACATGCCTTTAATCCCAGAACTTTGGAGGTAGAGGCAGGTGGATCTCTGTGAGTTTGATGCCAGCCTGGTCTATAAAGTAAGTACCAGGACAGTCAAGGCTGTTATACAGAGAAACCCTGTCTTGAAAGAAACCAAAGGAAGAAAGGAAGGAAGGGAGGGAGGGAGGGAGGGAGGGAGGGGAGGAGGAAGTAAGGGAAGGAAGGAAAAAAAGAAGGAAGGAAGGAAGAGAGAGAGAGAGAGAGTACAAGCACCCACCCTGACCTCCAGCCCACAAACCTTCGCTCCGTTTTGTATACAAGCATATTGTCACAAGAGACTGTGCCAAACACCTAGCTGACCCCACCATGGGTGCGGCATTTCCTTGACCTGCCAGTCTGATGACCACATTCAGAGACTGAATTTGCTTTAACAAGACTGTGCCTGGGAACCTAGACTTGAGCATGTGCCCCACTGCCCTGCCTCTGGCAAATATCGGCTGACAGGCCCTGCCCAGCTTGTCAACTCTGCCACAGAAGAGATTGAAGAACACTAAATAGCTCAAGGGTGGGGCCGCTCATAAATATATGGGGACCTTGAGATCTTAGGGCTACAACTCCCCCAGAGCTTGGGTAGGTATGTTTCCCAGAAGCAAAGCAGTACTCCCCCTACCCCAGGACCCTGTGGAGGACAGAGGAAGGGGGCGGTACTCCAGGCTGCTGCCCAACTCATTCATTCCATCTGCCCAGGGAGAGTCTCTGAAGGCCTCACTTGCTCCTTGAAATCAGATCTTAGTCTTCACTAGGAAGCATTGTTTTGGGTTCCTCGGGGTCCATTGAATCATGGTACAAACTCACATGGCAGAAGGACCTCAGCACAGTAATGACCCCATGTTATTCATCCCAGTCCATCCAGAGACTGGGTCGGGCCCTCGGTCAATGCATATGGCCTTGTCAGCACCCCTTTCCCTACAATAGGGGTGCAACACCTGGCTGTGTGTTGAGACACAAACTCCATCCCTTTGGGTAGCTCTGGGACATGTGTGAGCATGGTTGCTCCTGAGGAGACGAAATGTCAGCTTCCATACGCTGAATCCAGCTGAGTCAAAACAGCCAGGTCTTTCTGTGTTCTAGCACACAGTCGTTGATATTTAGAATAAAGGCCGACAGCACTGTGTATGCTGTTCACTTTTCAAAGCAGAGCTGCGTGTGTTACCTAACCTAACAACATACATATGCCCAGACTTTAACCCATTCCTCACAGCTTAAAGACCCAAACTCTAAGAAGCTGAGAGATTGAGTCAATGCTGTAAACACTAACATTAACTTTCCTTTATCAGAGATACCAGTTTTTCCATGATAGAGACAGGGAAGAAAACTGGGGAGACTTTGGAATTTAACTTAAACAGTCATGGGTGTTGGTCCCTACTATGAAGTAGGTGTTCTTGGGCTGACTGCTGAAGTGTTCTGGATCCTCGTCTCTTTGCTGCAGCGTTTCCAACCCTCGGGATGGTAGAGAGTCAGAAACGGTGCACATAGAGTGCTTGGCATGAATGAAGTTATAACTCCAACACCACGGAGCTGTTGGTTGTAGTCATCCATAGTGAGCTTACCACAAAATGTATATGCCATGCAGTGAAGTTCAACGTAAAGGCTGGAACACTGTGGTCCCCATACCTGACACCAAGCAGTACCCACAAAAAACTGCTAAAGAGTGATCAAGGGAACAGAGTCCAAAAATGAGAGGCCTGAGGAACCCTGCTTGGGGGGTGGGGAAAGCAATTGAACTTTGTAGTTATCAACACTTCCAAATTTGTATCACAGAGCCCATTCATCCAATACTTGTGAGCTGCCTGGAGCCCCGTTCTAGAGTTAGTGCCATTCCAGCCTCTCCCTGGGGTGGAGAGATTACAGTCAGGGAGACAATGACTTAGAGCCTGAAGGGGCCTCTATTACAGCACTTCCCAATTTTACAGAACACTCTGAATAATTTTCACATGTAAAACAAGTTGAAAAAGGCGATGATGGTACATGCCTGTAATCCTAGCACTTGAGAAGGAGGCAGAAGGATCTCAAATTGGAAGCCATCCTGGTTTACATAGGCATATCCTGTCTTTAAAAAGTGAAAGGAAAAAACAAGAAAAAATTAACTGCCTTAGAAAATGCTAATTCATTCTTGGTATACCAAAGAAAAATAATAATTAGGGAAGAAGCTCGGACCTATGCTATAATATGGATGAAATTTGAGGACATTGTGCTAAGTGACACAAGTCAGTCACAAAAATTGATTTTTTGCATGATTAAAGTCTCATGAAGTACCTAAAACTACCAAATCCAGAGCCAGAAAGGAGAACGTGCTGGTCAGAGTCTGGGGTCTGAGTACTAGTACTCAGGCACACAGGACGGATACTTGAGGTTTGCAATTCGGTACACATATTAAATTCTACTCCACTGAACCATGTGCCTTCAAATTATTAAATATCCAGTTCTGTGTTCTATGGTTCAGTAGGTAAAGGCACTTGCTTTCAAGACTGACTCCCTAAATTGAATCCCCAGAACGCACATGGTAGAAAGACAGAATGTCCACAAGTTGTCCTCTGATCTCCACATGTGTGCTATGGCACCCATGAGTGAGCATGCACATACACACACACACACACACACATATTTAATTTAATTTTTTAACGATATAGTCATATACGACAGTGCAACAGCAATCCCAGGAAGGAGGATTACCATTTCAGGGTCAGCCTGAGCTACACAGTGAGATTCACTCCCAAAGTAAAAAGTAAATTAAGAAAGCAAACTGCTACATTAGCTATTATTTTCTAATGGCTCTGGATGGCGTGGACACTTCTTGCACACTGCCACTTCAACATCCCCAAGCTTGTATTCTTCCTGGCTTGGCCACTCAGTCATAAATGTTGCCACTTCTTATCCACTGGAGTGGAAGGTGCTTCAGGAGATGCTGCACTTTGTCTGAGGTAGTGGCTTCTCTCAAGCATTAGCTCTCCTGAGAGGTGAGGTTGCCAGGAGGTGGCTCAGGAAAGTCGGCACACAACCGACTCCAACAGCCCTCGGCAGGGTTCTGGCCAGACTTTTGGCAAAGGTTCTCCTTGACTGGCATTCTTGTGCAATCCCTGCTCTACAAAATGTTTTCTTAAAGTACCTCTGCCCATAAACGCAACACAAACAACTTGTCCATGAGTCATCAGACTTCAACACAGGCTAAGTCCATGTAATAATCTTTATGTAGTTTGTTTCTTAGTCATTGTCTGGCCCATTAGGCAAATACGCAGCGTGCATTTCTTTGGAAATAATCAGGGCCTCTGCAGAAACTACAGCTGTAAATAGACCGAGCAATAAAGAGTTCTACAGTGAGCTTAATTAGAAGGAATTTTTAAAAGATAAGAGCAGGTTTGCAGTCCCAGGAATGAAGGAGCTCCCCAAGACTAGCTAGACATTGATTATCTTTTTATGACTTAGCTGAACACTCAGGACAAACACTGATGTCTTCCAGCTGAGGTCAACTTTGCATAGGACAAAAAGCCACAAGCCCAGTGGGAAGAGACTGGAGTTCAGCTTTCTAACATCCTCTGGCAAGCTTGACCCCAGCCACCCCATTGTCATAGGAAAATATCGCTAGCCCCAGCAAAGAGGCTCCCAAGAAAGGACAGCAGCTATTTTCTTAACACAGCAAGCAATGGGGCCTACTCCTTGCTTACAAGTTGTGGGAACAAAGGTGTGCTGCTTCCTTTTCTCCTTTCACAGACGGTCGTTTACATAGTGGCTCAACTTAACCTTTCTGTCTCACTAGTGAGTGTGACCCCTGCATCTACTTTCCTCTCTTTCAGTCCAGTTTAATGCAAAACTCCTCACCCTGCTGTAGAATGGACTCTGTGTCCATATGATTTTTGCCCGACTATCAGCTCATGTAAACGTCTGCTGTTAACAGGTTAAGCAGTGATATCTTATGCCAAAGTTATCTGTGGGAGTTATACCAAGTAACTTTTCAGCGTTTGATATTTTCAACTTACTAAGGGTTTGTTGAGTTGTAGAATCAGAAGATAAGATAGAAAGAGAGCCAGCCATGGTGGGGTATGCTGGCAATTGAAAAACTGTAATTCCAGCACTGGGGAAGCTGAGGCAGGAGGTTATAGATTTTTGAAGTCAGCCTGAGCTACTTCAGACCCTGTCTCAGATGAATGAACGTTTTAGAAAGAGAGAAGTACAGTGGATTTCCACTGGAAAATTCAAGACCTCGAGGGAGACAGACACTGTCGCCTACACAGTATATTCATTCACACGTCCATACCTCACACTCATCTTTGACACGCACACATACGTATACACACTCACACATTCGTATATTCAAATGCATCATTCTCAGACATAATCATATGTACACTCATACACCCCACACAAAACTATACATACTCACACTCATACACACACACACACACACACACACACACACACACACACACACTGCACACAGTGCACAGATAAACACACAGAGATTCACACTCCCAGGACTACATGGCTTCCCACACACATTCATTCTAAGCTGTTCTGCCGGGCAGGGTGGGAAGCAGACATCACCTCTGAGACTACGACAGTCCCTGACTGTGACACTCCCTTCCCCTCCAAGTCCAGATTGACCCCTGAGCCACCGACCCTCCAGGCAGCATCTACCACCTGACTTCTCACTTGATATGAAACCCTCCTTATCCATGGGTCTTCCTTCTTGAACCTAGAAATCTTAAGAGAGTAAATAAAACACAGATGAATTCACATAGCAGAATGTGGTTTACTTTTATAAATCTATCGTGGAGGGAAATACACATTAATATGAGGGACAGGTTACATAAGGCTTCTTCAGTGTCGTCCTGGTTAATCCAGTGGATAATTATTTCATGATGGCATTAACCTTGATGTCATTACTACATCATGAGACTGGAATGGAATTGACAGTTCTGATATAATGAGCTACATAGGTAGTCTGAGTCTCAAACAGACAGAGAAGTTATAGGGTGGCTCTGACACCCAGGGCTCTTAGTCATCTTCTAGAGTTTCTTGCATCCAGTAAATCCTGGCTTTGACATTTGACAGCCAACATGGCCAAAGACTCAGGTATGACACAAAATGCCAAAGGAAATCAAAACTTCCCCCCAAAAAACCTCTTTAAGTAGCATCACCCACAAACCCCTTTGCTAGCACAGCACAGAAGAGCGACACAGCCCAAAATCATGCTGGCATGAAACTATCTTGTTCTTCTTACCTGCCCCTTGAGCAAACATACCTCACACCTTTGTGAGATTAGACAAGAAACAGAGGTAGGGATTAAATGGAAGCTGAAGTAAACTAATTGAAAGTCAGATTGAGGAAGATGTGCTATAATCTTGCAAGATGTCTGCTTGCTGTAGCCCAGTCTTCTCTTTCTGGGTAAAGTCCTGGGTTCCTCTCATCCTTTCAGATTAGGCTGGCTCAAGGGAACCTTTTGGTGAACCTTCTTTTCTTCACCTGAGCTCCTTCTGAAGCATTGGTGCAGCACTGGCTGCACCATCTAGCAGCGGCTGCTTGATTGACTCACCACACTGGAACTGGAGTTCTGTGAAGGGAGAAATGTTCTCCATCTTCCCACTTCCAGCTCAGTGTCTTATGTGATAGGTGATGGGAGAGTGGTACCAAACAGAGACCCAAACCAACCTAACAACAGGTACATGATGAGTGCTGGCTCTCAAACCCAGCCCCAGGATGCTATGGGAGAGAAGAGTGGAAAGACATACCTGCTTTCTCCTAAGCAGCTTCTGACTTATAGGGGGAAAAGCAATGGATGGGGTATGATTTCAGGCAAGAAAGGACACATTTGGATGGCGATTGATTATAGATAAATTTCTAAGGCAATCCAAAAAGGAAGGAGAGCGGTTGGTTGGAGAAGCCATGGAATACCGATAAAGATCTCCCAGATTTGCACTGTGGAAAGGCAGGCTTGGATGGAAAGGGAAGGGTTGGAAAAGCAACATGAACTGGAAGGTAATGTACCCAGTGGTTGTAACTTGCCCCTTCTGTGTAGCTACCACAGAGTATTTGATATTGGTGAAGATGTAAAATAATAAAGTGTACCCACTTGATTTATAATTCTGATGGCTGACGGATCCAATCAGCATGGCACCAGCATCCTGGTGAAGGCCCCTCAGCTGCACCATGACATGGTAGAGAAGCCATAAAACACAGGCTAGACTTGCTTTCAAACAACACACTCTCATAGGGCAAACATCAATTCCTTTCTAAAGCAGAAACCTCATGACATCACCATCTCACTGTGCCCCACCTCTTAAAGGTCTCACAACCTCAACTCTGTCACACTGGGGCCCAAACTCCCAGTACCCAAAACTTGGGGTGACACGCCACAGCCACATTACAGCAAGTGATCCTACTGGCCCAGCCTCCCTTTCAGCCTTTAAAGTTGCTGTCTTACCCCTTCAACCCTATGAGTTTGTCCCTCCCTAAGGATGCGCCCTGCTTCCCTTTAGCTCTATTACATGGGAACATCATATTAACAACCTCAAACTGTATGCAGATTAAAGGGAATCATTTGTGTGAAGCCCTCCACATGATGCTGTGTGCAAGTCTCTCACAATGATGGTGATTACTGTGTGCCATGTAGGAATGAGTTCTGAAGAGTGAGGGGCTCTCTGCCTGTTGATCCTGAGCATCTTAGAAATGGCAGACCTGATCATGCAGGCCTTGGAGAACCAGCAATGGTCAAACAATAATTGGAAGGAAACAGGAGGCCCTGAAGGGATTTTCTTCCCCCACGTTAAAGAAGGAAGTGGAACCTATCATCCTGGTCAAAAGCTCCGGTTATTCTGAGATGTTCAATGGCCTGCTCAAGCTTCAGCACGTTCCTCCAAGCACAGCAGCCTGTCTCCTGGGAGTCCTGACAAACGCGTGTTTCTCATCTCACTAAACCTCCTGTAGTGCTTTGATTGCTGAGTGGGTTTGTTTTGTTCCTATTAACAAAGAGCACTGCAGTGGGTCATTAAACTCTCTTCTTACCTCACCCTGTTTGACTCCATAATCTATACCATCTATAGCTCAAATGATATGATCCTGTGCTTCCCCCACCTCACTTCTCCCCCTCCTCCCTCTCTGACATCGAACCCAGGGACTCACACAACTTGGCAAACACTTGCTACTGAAATACTTACCCAGACGTCCTTTATTTTTCTTTCTTCTCCATTCTTTCCTTCTTTCCTTCCTTCCTTTCCTTCTCCTTCTTTCCTCCATCCCCCCTTCCCCTCTCTTCTTTCCTTTCCTTCCCTTCTTTCTTCCTTCCTTCCTTTCTTTCTCCCCTCCCCTCCCCCTTCTTTCCTTCCTTCCTTGCGTCTTCCTTCCTTCCTTGCGTCTTCCTTCCTTCCTTCCTTCCTTCCTTCCTTCCTTCCTTCCTTCCTTCCTTCCTTCCTTCCTTCCTTCCAGCACTAAGTTGCCCAGGCTAGTCTTGAATTTACTCTATATTACAAACAGGCCTTGAATGTGTGAAGTTTCTTGCCTCAGCCTCCTGGGTAACTAAGGTTACAGGACTGTGAAACTAAGCTCAGGGAGTTAAATCAATCACCAGGAGATCTGGTGACATATGGATATAGAATTACTATAGTTACTGTTTTAGGAAAAACAAAAACAGCTGAGCCTTCCCACAGCTTGCTGTTTTGAGGGGTTTTTCCCATTCTGTACTCTTCTCTCCTCTCCTCTCCTCTCTCTTTTCATACACCTGCTTCTCCCTTTGAAAGAGGCACCAGTAGGCATTTTTTGTCTCCTCTCCTCTCCACATATTTCTTTTGCTCCAAATTTTCATGATTCCCCCACATCATGTGAGTGTTGCTGTGTGCCACTATTTCTGAAGAGCCTGCAGAAGCTCTCCAAGTACAGGTGGCATTTGCTAAGTCAACTGTTAAATTGGTTGTATGAAACCAGGCATGGTGAGAGAATGTCCTGAGTAATGGGTAGTATTTTGGTGGTGGTGGTGGTGGTGGTGGCGGTGGTTTGGTTTGGTTTGGGGCTTTTTTGTTTGATGTTTGTTGTTATTATTTTCTCAACCTGAGGCAAGGTTGAGCTATCTGGGGAAAGGAATATCAGTAAAGAAAATGCCTCCATCAGATTGTCTGAGGGTAAGTTTATAGTGCACTTTCTTGATTGATGGTGGATGTGGGAGAACACAGCCTACTATGGGTGGTGCCACCTCTCGAGCAGGTGGTACTGGGTGTTTAAAAAAGGTAGCTGAGGAAGCAAGGAGAGCAAACCAGAAGACAACACTCCTCCATGGGCTCTGCATCAATTCCTGTCTCCAAGTTCTTGTCCTGCTTGAGTTCCTGTCTTGGCTTCCCTCAGCTTTAGACTGTGATCAGGATGTGTAAGTCAGATAAACCCTTTCCTCTTCATGTTGTTTTTGGTCATGGCAGCAATAAAAAGCAAAGTAAGTCAGGGTAGTTTACCCATAGAAATTAACATAGTCTATAACCAGTGATTAATTTATTGTTTGATCAATTTCTAGACAAAGGAAAGTTCAAAAAGTATTAATAGAGTTAGTTGTCAATAATTTAATGGTTTGACAAGTTATGCTTTTCATCTGTCGCGTCTATAAACATGAATGACAAAAATAACTGAGTATTTCTCATCCAGAGTTTAAAAACCACTGTGTGATGCAGAATTGAGTTGTGCGCATCATATCTTGACTGTTGCATTTGCATCTTTCTTGTTAAAGAGTCACAAATATGCCATCTAAAATTCCTGTTAAAACTGTTTTCTAAGGGCTAGTTGGGACCCATCCACCAACATCTGCCACCACCCCCCAACTCATCTGTGGGAAGGGACAGAATTTTTGCATTTCACTTCCTGCATGAGACCTGCATGGTAACCCATCCGCACTGTGGACTCTGCCTCTAGTAACATTTCTCTTTCAAAATATCAGCATATAAAAGAGATCTCTGCATACTCGTGCCCATTAGTTGCACTGCTCACAGTGTCTAAAATATCAAGTCAACCTCGATGGTTCTCAGTTGACAAATGGATAAAGAGAATATAAGATAACACAGGAGTAATATTCAGCCATAAAAATGATTATACCCTATCATTTGTAGGACCATAGATGAAACTGGAGGATACTGAATATGATGGTTGATCTCCGTTGTCAACTTGACTGCATGTGGAAGTAACTAAAGCCCAAGCAAGTGGGCACACCTGCGAGGAATTTTTTTGGTTGGATTATTTGAGGTGAAAGAGCCACCTTAAATCCAGATCATTTGAGGTCAGAAGATCCACCCCATCTTGGGCCACACCTTCTGGTGTCAGCCCACATAAAGGGCATAGACAAAGGCAGCTTGTGCTTTTCTTCCTGTCTGCCCTGACTCTCACTGGCATCTATCTTGACCCGTTTCTTCTCTGATGTTGAACCTAATTCTTTGGGATTCCAACAGGGACTGAAAACTGGCATCCCTCTAGGGCCTTCCTTGGACTCCAGAACCATCTGCATGGGACTAAACTACTGGATTCTTGGCCTTTCTGTCAGGAGGCAGAACTTGTTGAGATATGCACACTAGTCTGTAAACCACTCTAATAAGTCCCTAACATATACACATACATATGTATACATGTTCATATATTCAAACACACACCACATACCACACACACACACACACACACACACACACACACACACACATTTGTTCATTCTCTCAGTTCTGTCCCTTAGAGAATCCTGACTAATACATTGTCTTCAGTAAAATAAGCACAGAAAGAAAAATGTTACATGTTCTCTCTGACATGTAGATGCTTTAAATATATATGGGTAGAATAGGGATTACTACAGGCTGAGAAAGGTTAGGAGGATAGGAGCTCATTGGATGATAGGTGCCACAAAACACAGTTACATTGGAGGGATAAAATCCCGTGTTCTGTGGCATGGATGGGGTGGCTGTGTTTCACAACAACCTATTGTGTATTTTGTGAAGAGCTGTAAGGCAAGAGCTTGAAGCTTCCAAACAATGATAAAGAGAAGAAAATCATCACCCTCATATACTCAGCATGTACTGAAATATCACACTTCCTCACAAACATGTAATTATTTGTATTAAAACTTTTAAAATAGTGAAGGGGATGTATATAGCTATCTTAACTTCATCACTGTGCACTAATGTCACATGTGCAGTCTACTTTTCATAAAGCCCACCCACTGCATCATCACACCGTCATCTCAGAAGCTCATGGGTCCCCAGAAGCTTCTTTTGTGGGTGCCACCATCTCTTGATTTCTCCGTTCACAGGCTTCAGTGTTTGAGGATTTCCCAACAGTGAGAAGCCTCAGAAATTGGAAAGAAGATAGGAATTGTTTTAAACATGTTGTTTATATAATAATGGAAAGCAAAATAAATTTCCCTAGGCTTGGCATCACTAAATATCTATGACAGTCTTTATAGATGTTCAACCCATCTCCATTTTTCCTCACTCCTCAGCAAGAAAGCTTGTATCTGAGCACAAATTTGTTCTTGCAAACCAATTGCACCTGCAGGAGCTAATTAGAGGGGCAAGGATCCAGTCATGGTAGCAATTAGGCTGTGTGTTTTCTTCCCTAAAACAATGCTTACCTGTAGACAGAACTACCCATTTCAAGTGGATTGTTGGCATGGTACAGTACCCTTGCAACCGCCTCTTCATTTGTCACATGATAAGTCAAGCAGACAGCCAGTGTGCAGCTAGAACAGAGGTCTTGCTTTAAAGTTTCTCACTAGCAGAAGGTGACTGCTAGGGAGAAACGGCGTAACCTAAACCTGCAGACAGCAGTTCCTCATCTCTGGGCCTGAAGCCGGCTACAGCACCCAGTATTTCAAGAAGTTAAATGAGCTTTTCATCACCAGCCTTATTCTAGTTCACCTATCTCACTTGTCCCACCTTCTGAGGAGTACTCTGTGCTCCAGCTATGCACCTCTGGGCTCTCCTCTATACATGACGTACTGAAGGTACCACTGGAGTATAACAAAGGTTTATTTATCTGGGGATAAACTCACAGAAAGAGTAGTGATCTGAAGTCCTCTGTGAGCACTGGGAACTGAAACCGAATTCAGTAGCCAAAAGACCCACACATGCTCTTCATTTGCATTTATAGTATATGAGACCACGCACAAAGTGGGCTGGTATCTTAAAGACTATTAGCTGAAGGAGTTCCCATGGCACCTCCCCCTTTTGTCTAAATAAGAGAGTTCTAAGCCTAATACAAAGCTATATACAATAAGAACAAATATCAAGTATTGTCCTTGGAAAAGAAGAGCCAAAAACATACATAAAAATTTGAATTACAACCAGCATGAACAACATTAAACAAGAAACATATGCTACATGTTTCAATAGCTATCATATCCTAAGGAGTCTAAGTCTTATATTAAAAAATGGCTTGGCTAAGTCATGAGAGGAAAGTAACTATGACTATCTAGTCTTCAATCCCGTCAAAGACCTGAGAAGGAAAATAATATCACTTGAATAAACAGGAAGTGCAATTAAGCAACTTCTAACAGATGCAAGAAATACAGAGACAACCAGATACTTGGCCATCACCCAAAGTTTCATTTGCAACGTTGGGGCAACCAACTTTGGCCAAGGCCTAGAGTAACTGATAGACCATTTTCAGAGGCAGGAAATTTTGAAAAACTGTCTTACCCTGTCTTGGCAAGGTTTGGCAATCTTTTTGCTTGTATCTTGCTTGTCCAGTCTGGATGCCAAGCATTTTGTCAGTGGTCAAGGTGGGAGTGGTTCTTTGCCCAAAGGCCAGTTTTACCAAGAAAAAAACAAGCTCCAAGTGGAGTGTCTTTGGTGTCCAACATTCTCTAGGGAATAGATCAGTGCTGCCAGGAGCAATTGTGTCTCACATCAACAGAATCTTAAGTTATTTAAATGGAATATTCTACAGTTCTTTGGGGTGTTTGAAGATTACCTATCTATGTGGAATACAGTCTCTATGCACCTAAATAACATGGTTAGTCTAACTATAAGTATGACAAACATGGATGACTATTGACCTGTAATTTTTAATATTTATATAGCTTAAAGACTAAGACTTCATATTTTAAAATTAAACAAACTTTAAACAACTGTGTAGCAAATGAGGACAATGACTTCAAAATGTAAACAATATATAAGTATCTTGATCAGAGGTCGAAATGTATAGTGCAATACAATCCTAAAATTACATCAATATCCAAAATATCTTAAGCAGAGGTAGAAAATGCATGCATATGACAAAATAACTTTGCAAAGGTGCACAAATATTATAAACTGAAATAGGAGCATATGCAATATTACAATTATAATTTGAATTTGTATCAATATACAAGAATCTATACCAATGTAAATAGTCTATAAATAATAGCTCACAAGTAATAATCTAATCTACCCATCCCATCTAATAATCTAATCTATTATCCCATCCCATCCAATCACTTTTTTTGGAATATAACAAAGACTTATTTATCTGGGGATAAACTCACAGAAAGAGTAATGCTCTGCAGTCCTCTATTAGTGCTGGGAACTGGAACCAAATCTAGCAGCCAAGAATCCTGCACGTATTTTCATCTGCATTTATAGTATATGAGACCACGCCCAAAGTGGGCGGTATCTCAAGGACTATTGGTTGAAGGAGTACCCACAGCATGGCACCAGTGTTGGAAGGTGGCCAGATGCTCTCCTTTCTCACTTAGTTCAGCTGTCACCACTCCTGAACAGACTTCCCAACACCCCAGGTAAGGGTGGGTCACCACAATTTGCTACTTCAGGTGTCTTAGTTAGGGTTTCTCTTAGGTGAAGAGACACCATAACCATGGTAACCCTTATAAAGGAAAACACTTAACTGGATGGCTTACAGTTCAGAGGTTCAGTACATTAACACCATGGCAGGACATGGTAGCATGCAGGCAGGCATAGTGCTGGAGAAGTGCCTAAGAGTCCTACATCTTGACCCAAAGGCAATAGCAAGTGAGCCCTCTGACATACTAGATGCAACTTGAGCAAAGGAGACCTCAAAGCCTGCCCCCATAGTGACACACTTCTTCTAACAAGACCACACCACTGATAATGCACCTACTAATGGCCCCCTTTGGGAACCACTTTCTTTCAAATCACCAGATCGGGCAATGTTGTCTCACCTACTATGTGACAACTGAGTCATTCCTCTTATTTATTTTTGCAGTTAGATTAGAAACGATCTAGAGTAGAAACAGTCTCGTATTCATCTTTCAATTTGTCTTTGGACTCAGGTTACAACAGCCTACAGTATGGAAAAATGAACTCAGCCTATCCCTGGAAGTCATGAATTTGACTCCTTTAGCCAAGTCATAGGTGCTGCTGGGAAAGCCTCAGGGTATGCGTGGGAAATGTTAAGGTACAAGACAGACCAAAGGCTACCCCAGCCCTGTAATCTGTTACTCAGAGGATGTACCTTCAGGGGAGGTGCAGCAGGAGCCCTTCTCTCCACTGGAGTAAAGTGAAGAATGGGTGTACATCCCGAAAGGCCTACCTGTGTCCTCTGCATTATCTTAACCTATGGTGGTAAAGTCAGCCAACGACATATGGCATTTCCACCCAAAGGTGGATTCTACAAAATCAGTTTGTTCTTCCTAATTTTCTTTTCTGACTTAAAGCTCCGTCATAGATCTGATGGCCCAAGTTTGCATGGGCCTCTTCCTGCCCGCTGTCACAGTGTGGGACTGTCTATGAAGCCAGAGCCCCGTAATCTGCTTTCTTCCTCTTTGCTCTTGCCATTCATTTGGATCACTGAAACTACCTCCCACTCACCTCTCCATCATTATGAAAGCTCCTGGACTCAGTCCAAAAGCCTCACTGTCTCCCCACTGAAATGAAATCCAAAGACAAAACTCATATTCAAGAACAGAACCAGGGGTTTCCTGTTGGAAATCTGATCAGGATGAGTAAATGAAAGAAAACATCAGGATAACTAATACATAACAACCTCTAGTCCTTTGGAATACAGTAACTATAAAGGAATTTATCAAGCCAAGGGAAATCTCCTGGCAAATAAGGCAGGAGCTGCTACAGAGTGTTGAGTAGCAGCCAATCAGAAGGAGAGACTCAGCAAGGCCAGTGGAGATTGCAGAGGAGGACGTGTTTCACCTTACGTACACCCATGCTTCCAAAACAGGTAGCTGGTTCCCAACGACTAGATACATAATTTGTCATGACTCCTAGGAGCTGAAGACTGAAGCAAAGTGAGGTACTGCCAGGCAATGGCTGACATCCTCCCCTCCCCACCATAAACCTGCACACTCTTGGAGGGAAGAGTCGCAACAGAGCCCGGAGCCTGTGGAACCAGGGTCTCAACACACTTCTGAGGGCAGAGAAGAAAAAGGGGCTGAGGCAGCTACTTCCCAGGCTGCTTCTAAGGTCAGTGGGAACCTATATTAAGGTCCCTCCCCTCATCTCACCAACCCAACACTGCAGAGCCAGAGATTGTGTCAAGAAGGGAACTGAGAACTATACTCAGTTGTGCTCTGCCCAGCATAGGCCTGCGAAATACTCAATCAAAAGGTAACTGGTCAAATCTCCACTGAGACATTGCCTACCTCAAATATGGTTTAATAGGATTGAATTGGAATTGTGAACAATGTCTACCCCAGCAACATAGCTTGCTGCATGAACTATCACAGGAAAGACAAATAATTCAAAACTCATCCACCAAGGAACAGAAAGATATTAACCAATTTAATGTAAAAGGAAAAACTATGGGAATCAGTTTGGTGGTCTCCCAGATAGAAGAGAACTGATCTGTCTCAAGACCCAGCTATACCACTCTTGGACATACCCAAAGGATGCTTCACCCTGGCACAGAGATGAAGCACTGCTCAACCATGATCACCGCTGCTCTGTTCATAATAACCATAATTTGGAAATGACCTAGATGGTCCTCTATAGCAGAACGGATAAAGAAAATGTGGTATGTTTACACAATAGGGTGTCACTCCGACATCTAAAAACTGGAAATCATGGAATTCACAGGTAGATGGATAGAACTAGAAAAAGTCATCCAGAGAAAAGTAACCCAGACCCAGAAAGACAAATATGGTATGTTTTTGCTTATGTATGGTTATTGGATATTAAAGCAATGATAACCGAACTACAATCTGCAGATCCACAGAGGATTGGTATAGAGTAAGGGACAGGGTGGGAAACACAGTAGACCTCCCTAGGAAAGGCAAACAGAATAGACAGTTCTGGAAGCATGAGGGGTATGGAATGTGAGGATCAAGTAAAGAGCGGGGAGGTGGGGATGAGAAGGAGAGAGTACAGGGAGGGATCTAAAACCAGGGGCCGTTTGAGCAGCAGCATGGAAACCTAGTACAGTAGAAACATCCACATATATGCAACCTAGTACAGTAGAAATATCCACATATATGCAACCTAGTACAGTAGAAATATCCACATATATGCAACCTAGTACAGTAGAAATATCCACATATATGCAACCTAGTACAGTAGAAATATCCACATATATGCAACCTAGTACAGTAGAAATATCCACATATATGCAACCTAGTACAGTAGAAATATCCACATATATGCAACATAGTACAGTAGAAATATCCACATATATGCAACCTAGTACAGTAGAAACATCCACATATATGCAACCTAGTACAGTAGAAATATCCACATATATGCAACCTAGTAGAGTAGAAATATCCACATATATGCAACCTAGTACAGTAGAAATATCCACATATATGCAACCTAAATGAAATTGCCAAAGAATGAGGTAGACAGAGGCCCAACTGGCCATCTCTTGTCACCAAGTGAATCAATCTTCCAGTACCAGTATTGGGTTACATTCTAATTGAGTTATTGATCAAAGAGGTCCCATGGGAATCCCAAACAACCCAGGCTGTTGTCGAAACTATAGGTTGCTCTCAGCAAACTGACAACAAGACCCCATTGCTGAAAACAATGTCTACTCAACTCACCGAACTGGGGAAGTCAACCTGGCACCTGCACAGAGTCGTTATCTCTATGGGCAAGTGTCTTTGGTCCAGGAAGGTATTCTGTATATTCCCAAACACAAGCCCTTTGATGCACAATGGTGTCCTGCCTGTAAGATATGCTAGGGCATTGGTGGCACAAGTTTGTAGAAGTAACCAACCATCATCTGATTTGACTGAAGGATGACTCCATGAGAGAGAACCCATACGTCACACTGTTTAGCTGACCGAGAACTTGAGACTAGATAACCCAGGGACATGGGGGAAACCAAATACTACTTGTCCCAAAATCAAAACACTAACAATAAAATGATTGTTAACTGCATACTGCTGTATCATAGATCACTGGCTTGCTCAGCCATCATCAGAGATGCTTCCTCCTGCAACAGGGGGAAAGAAATACAGACACCCACAGCCAGACAACATGCAGAGAGTGAAAGACATTGGAAGACTTAGGCCTAAATGATATGTCTATATCAAATCCCTCCCCTCAGGCCTCAGAAAAAAACAGGAAGAGGAGGTGGAAAGAGTGTAAGATCCAGAGAGGATGGAGGACACCAAGACAAGGCTCTCAATAGCAACATGATCAAGGCACATACGAACTCAGAGACTGAGGCAGCATGCACAGGGCCTACATGGGTCTTCACCAGATGGAGTTCCAGAGGTGAAAAGAGAAGTAGACATAAGCCCTTATCCCTGCCCCAGAAGCAATCTCCAATTGTTAACCACTTGCAAATGAAAATTTAGTTTCCTCCAAGAAAGTCTCACTGAAGAAACAAACTACTCTTAAAACCAGGATGCATATCCAGCAGTAGATAAACAATAGAAAATGAACTTAGTGGAATCTTTGGAGGTTCCTTGTTTCATAAGGGGCTTTTCCATTATATTATTATTATTATTAAACTTACTATTTTCTATTTTATTTTGTTTTATTTATATATTTTTACCTCAGAAATGCACCTTACCATAAAATAAAATAAAAAATTTAAACACTGACAAAAATAAAAATAATAAGAAAATATGAACCTCACCAGTAAATCGATCAAGTGGAAGACAGATTATCAAGTAGATGAAAGACAAGGTAGATTAAATAAAACATTCAGAAACTGGAAATATTAAAATAATAAGAAAATATGACCAGAACAAATGAGCTCTACTTGGCATCATGAATCAACAGACTAGATAGACATCAGCAATGGAATAAGCACCACTTATGCATGAATCATGAGGGTAGAGGAAGGCGAGAACTTTAGGCTAAAGATATAAGCAATATATCCAACAATGTCAGTTTTACCCTGAAGACAAAACCAGGGGAAGACATAGCAAAAAGAAATCTCTTGCCGGGCACGGTGGCGCACGCCTGTCGTTCCAGCTACTCGGGAGGCTGAGACAGGCGGATTGCTTGAGTCCAGGAGTTCTGAGCTGTAGTGTGCTATGCCGATCGGGTGTCCGCACTAAGTTCGGCATCAATATGGTGACCTCCCGGGAGCGGGGGATCAGCAGGTTGCCTAAGGAGGGGTGAACCTGCCCAGGTTGGAAACGGAGCAGGTCAAAACTCCCGTGCTGATCAGTAGTGGGATCGCGCCTGTGAATAGCCACTGCACTCCAGCCTGCACAACATAGTGAGACACCGTCTGAAACTCGTCTGAAATCTCTCTGATGAACACAGAAGAAAAAAATCCCAATGAAATACTTGCAACCTGAATTCAAAGACATATATTTAAAAACAATCACTCTCCATGATCAATTCAGCCTCATTACAGAGATGTGGGAGTTACTGAACATGGAAGATTAATACATACATGAACTCAAAGAGAGAAATCATATGATTGTCTCAACAGATGCAGAAAAGCTTTTTATAAAATCTGATATCCTTTCATCATAAGCGCACTGAAGAAACTGAATAGAAGTCACATATCTAGCATAATAAAGACTTTGTACAACAAAGCTACAGCCAACATTCTACTAAATGGGGAGGGGGGAGACTCATGCATTTCCCTTAAACTCAGAAACACAAGAGTGTTCACTCCCTACACCCTTCTTCAATACAGAGCTTGAAATCATAGCTAAAGCAATAAAGCTAGAGAAGAAAATAAAAGAGATACAAATAGGAAAGTATCTATTTGTAGATGATGTGATCTTATATGTAAGAGATTATGATGGTTGAAAGAAAATGGCCCCCAAAAGGAGTGATACAAGTAGGAGGTGTGGCTTTGTTCGAGTGGGTCTGGCCTTATTGGAGGAAATGTTCCACTGTGGGGATGAGCTTTGAGATCTCCTATGCTCAAGCTACACCCAGTGTGGCACACTCAGTTCATGACCTGTTGCCTGCAGGATCAAGATAAAGAACTCTCAGCTCCTTCCCCAGCACCATATCTGCCTGCATGCTGCCATGTCCCACCATGAAGACAATGGACTAAATCTCTGAAACTAGAAGCCAGCCCAATTAAATGTTTTCATTTATAAAAGTTGTTGTGGTCATGATGTTTCTTCACAACAATAGAAACTCTAAGACAGAAACCCTAAAGACCCCAGAAAATGCTTAGATCTGATAAACAGATCCAGCAATGTGAAAGAACACAAAATTAACACAAAAATTGGTAGCCTTTATACCAATAGAAAAAAAGCATTGAGAAAGAAATAAGAAAAACAATCCCACTCACAATTTCAAAAATATCTAAGAATAGAGGTATCCAAGGAAGTCAAAGATAAATCTCTATGATAAAACACTTTAGAACACTGAAGCAAGAAAATGAAGGTATTATAATAGATGATGAAAGGATCTCCTAGCTAGTGAATTAGAATTAATAATTGTGAAAATGGCTATATTAGCAAAAGCAATTAATGGATTCAATGCACTCATTATCAAAATCCCAATGTCATTCTTTATAAAAAAAATAATAACCCCTCTCCCCAAAAATTGTAAAATTCATATAGAAGCACAAAAGACCCCAGCTAGCCAAAGCAAACTATAACAAAAAGAACATTGTGGAGGATCCTAGAGAAGCCAAATAGCAAGGTGAACCCAAATAAAAACATATATAGATCCTCCTGGAAATTGGAAGCAAACAAGATCGCCCAGCAAAAGGTGGAGGCATGGGAATGGGAATAGGGGTATAGGTAGGGGTGGGGGGGTGAAAGGGCGAGAGGGACGGAGAAGGGAGAAGGGATGGACTGGGGAGAGCTTGGGGGAGTGGGAGGGTGGAGATGGAGGAAGGGTGGATATTAGAGAAGGGAATAAGATATCTACATTAAGGGAGTCATTTTAGGATTGGCAAGAGTCTTGGCTCTAGAGGGGATCCCAGGTGTCCACGGGGATGTCCCCAGCTAGGTACTTGGGCAGCAGAGGAGAAGGTGCCTGATCTAGCCTTGTCCCATAGTCACATTGATGAATATCTTGATCATCACCATGGAAATTTCATCCGATGGATGGAGATAGAGACAGAGACCCACATTCACATCAGAGCAATGGACTGAGCTCCCAAGGTCCAGTCGAAGAGCAGAAGGTGGGAGAGGATGAGCAGGGAAGTCAGGACCACGAGGGGCTGGTCCACCCACTGAGACAGTGTGCCTGATCTAATGGGAGCTCACCAAGTCCAGCTGGACCAGGACTGAATGAGCCTATG